>KL274884.1:45625-74912 GCA_000699545.1 Podiceps cristatus
GGGAATTACAGAGGTTTGCAGCCTCCCGTGGAGGGAAAACTGCAGGATTCATAAAGCAGGAGCTGCAGGAAGCCTGTACAGATGCTTCAGAGACCTCTTGTGCAAACAGACACCACCTTCATTCATAGACTTAGAAGCAGAATTGACTTTGTCCTTCACCACTTGTTCACTTAACAGCTTCACTGCCATCACAAATGCTACTGAAACAGCCTCTGGGATGGCTTTTTTGTAGAATTGAGCCTATGATATCTAGTACCTTCCTTCAAACTAATCATCTCTTTCAGCAGCTCTCACTGAATTTAGGGGCTGGGCCCTGTGACTGTGTTAACCTCTTAATTTCCAATATCTATCTGACAATTTATTCTTTTCTTAATATTGCACCCTAAACCTATAGGGTAGTACTTAGCAGACCTGACTGTATGCACTTGATTTTACCCCTTTGTTTTTAAATTTAGAAACAGCTGACTCTAGGTGGGATTTATTACAGCATGAAATACCTGATTCAGCAGGTGTCATCACATGGCGCCTTCCTCAATAGTTGATGTTTCCTGAATTAATTTTGAAGTTTATAAAATGCGCTAAGCAAATTAAGAGATGTGATCAAATACAGGCTTATCCATCTGAAAGCATCACAGCACTGCTTGGTATCAAAACGTGAGTCAGAATTTGTAATCACCGTCACATCAAATATCAATATGGTCAGTTTTACAAACCATGAAGCATTCAGGTTCATTCAGGGAGCCTATAACACATTTGCTTTTCATTTAGTTCATGCAGAACTCATTGTATTTCATATAAGAGTTTGATTTTATACTAGTTGAAGAAATATGTTTGACTCTACAAATGATAACTCCTATATTTTTTTTTTTTTTTACAAGTTCCTTTATGTGATGTCCACCTGTCTACCACAGCCTTGCCAAACTGTCACAATCTTATGTCCCTGTCACCTGGGTGTTACTGGCTATTAATGTCTAAATGGATACTTTCTTTCTTTTATTTTTGCAGTCACCTGATCATTTGTCCCGGAGGCGAAGGCATGTCCCTGTGCTTCCCTTGTAGAAAATGAACTTCATTAAGCATGCGCTGTGTGTGCCTCCTGAAGCCCCTGGAACAGACCACCCTTACGGGGCAATCTCTTGTCAATAAAGTGCTGTCAGCAGAATCTCTAGATCAGATCAGAAAACCTCTGTGGAGCAGAGCATTTAAATAACCAGCTCTGTTGGTCTCTTAGGATGTACCTGTCTGTGAAAACTTTCCAAATGGCATGGTCCTGTGAAAGCATTTCCCTGCTCTGCATGGAAAGCTGCTCTAACTAGGGCTATGTTATAAAAAGTCCTCTGTGAGCTGGCAGAAGGGGCTTTTGAGGAGAATGGTTTCTCAACTGCTGGTTTTTGAAGTTTGCTTAGAGACCTACTCAAGCTGCATTGCCTCGATACGTTCCTGGGCTGCCGCACTGCCAATGCAAGGAATGACGGGACAAAGCCACTGAGGCTGCTGATCACCCCCAGACCATACCCTATGTGGAAGCTGGGCTTGTTCATGGGGCTTTCTCATGCCACACCTCAGCCACGCAGGATCTCAAGCTGTCTCTGCTGTAGTTCTTTCCTCAACTTGCCCACCACCTCCTCCAAGTCCCACATCAGTCTGTCCTCACAGAAAGCACTGCCTTGAAGTAGCTCTTCTGTATGTACAGGGCCTTCTAACCCTCAGCAATGGCAATGGAGTACCCGACTTCTTCCATGGAGAACAATGGATGATGAGAGCACAGAAAACAGAGGCTGCAACAAGCAAACATCTGAAGAACAGGATGGAGAGATGAGTCAGACGTGCAGCAGGCCGAGTACACACTTTGCTTTTGTTAGTAAGAAAACTTGTGGCACTCTGAATGCATCTTCCAACTTTCTGGAACTAGTGAACATGCTTTTAAATTGTCCAGACTAAATCAAGGAGCTGGGAAAGCTGGGCTAAGTGGTCATTCTCAGGAGGAAGATGCAGTCATGTTGAAGCTCTTCCCGTGACCTGAATTCCTGGTTGAAAAGCAAAACAGTTTCTTAGCTGAAAAGTGGATGTCAGAAGATACTAGAATTCAATTATTTCTTATTTCCACCTATCAAAGAGAATTAAGTGAGAGGGATTAAGTGGATAAATGTATCAAGTAAACCAGCAGTGAAAACAATATACTCCCTTTCTACAACTGTAAACAATTACTGCTGTGTGATTTGGAAACTGTCAATTAGCCCTAACCACAGTGAATCAGAGCTTCTTTCTGGTGTAATGAAAATAGAGCATCTTACCAGCACATCAGTATAGATTGCATTAACCTTAATGACTCCTGTAAGGCTAAACCTTGCCGTGGCAGGCAGATTGAATGCTGTGCATTGTAGGCTTTGTCTTTAACTTATCTTCTTAAAACTTCCATTGATTCTACCCTAATCTAAACTACAAATACAGAAATTGTCAGGTTTGAACAGACCACTGGTGCAACTAATTTGATTTTTTGTTGCTAACTGTACCCAGTGATGGATGGACTCAGGGGAAAAGGGAGTAATTCATGCCCTGTCCCCTCCCCCTTTCTCTTTCCTCCTGTATCCCTCCCCTAATTTTTTCATTAATTGTGATGTGATGCCATGGAGGAACAGATTTCTTTACCCCCAGTTGATGACAACTTTATGTACTGAAATGGAAATATTAACAGTTCATCTATCTTCAAACTCACTAGTAGTGCTAGAGATATTATTCTTGGTAGTGTAAATGTCAAATCCCAGTTTGGAAATAATTCTTCTGCATCTCCTATATTAAATAAACTATTCTAAGAAATTTCCAAATTCATTGTCTGGAGCCTCCTTTTTTATTGTTGAATCCTTCCTTTCAGTGGGAGAAAAATGTAAATAGGACCAAGTTACTCCATGAGCACCACCATCTGCCACATATCCTCTTTCATTATTAATCCCTGGCTAAAGTTTATTTGGGGTGAATTTGATAGCAGTTCCTCTTAGACTTATCCCAGTGTAACAAAATCTAACCCCTTTTCCTTCAGTTGCAGGGAATCTCTCTCTTCGTGTTGCAGTTAGATAAAATTGCTGACTCTTCATGGGAAGAACGGTACAAGCTGATCTCTCAGCTAGAATATTTTCTTCTTAGTCTAAAGGTTGGTATAGCTTTATTGATTAGCTTCTCCAAAATATCTGTTTGCTTTCAGTATGACATATTAAAGTGATTTTCCTATGGGCAGTTGCTATGCACTTCAAAATTGAGCCCATTGGGGTTTCAGACTCAGGATTTGAAAATGAAGGTACCAGAAGTTAATTACTTTTTGTATAAAAATATAATATGGTTTCATTTTCTGAGGTATGTTAGTTTTACTTGGCTCATACCACATCATGCTTTGTTTTAACTGAATCTCTACCACACTTCAGAATAGTTCAGCTATTAATACAGCAAAGCCACTGGTCTTGTCAACCTTATTGCTGCACAGATTTTTTCCAAAGCTCTGTTGCTGGTGTTCAGAGAATATGTATTATCTGCTTATTTGTTCCACACATTAGCAAAATACTGCTTATGAATTAGGAAAAAAAATCAGAAATATTTTATTCCTGATGACTAGAAATATCACAACCTGCTACAGTGAAGATTAGAAGGTTGCAGCTGTACTTGAATTAAAGAGGGAAAAGTCCTTCAAACTGTGAAGTTAACTGGGAATCTCTGAGTAAAGCACTTTCCCACTCACGTGTGACGCTGGAGCATGCTGCTGGCATCTTGCCTCACAGCTTTGCAAACCTAGCTATGTTTGAATAGTAGCTCCACTGAAGGCAATGTACTACAATATTTTTCTAAAATTCAAGTTTAACTACTTTTCCTATCTTTATTCCTTGCATTGGCATGTGCAAAAGCTTCTCATTCAAGTGGGAAACTAAAAGATAAGCAAGTAAGAATGAAGCAGGCAGGAGGTTAACCTGACAGTTCCCAGACCAAGCAGGGAAATGTGTTTAAAAGTTGAGCATCTTTATTATCAGGGTAGAGAAGAGAAAAAAATCACAAAGACCACATTTGTGGGAACCTGTGCAAGATTTTATGGACCTTCAGAGCGCACAGTACTGCAGGGCTGAGTGAATCTGAAAAACAACCGGATTTAGGGAAAATGGATGAAAGACTAGAGGCCCAAATATTGCTAAACCTTCCCTCACTGAGAACTATTTAAAAAAGATAATAAATCAGGAGGAAGTGGTAAGGACCGAAGATTTCACTAACTGCAGAAGCTTTTACTTGAAACTCAACCTGTATTTCAGGATATGTGTGTGCGCATGCACAGGACTGTATGGTCTAGTGTTTCCTAATCTACTTCTCAAACGGTGCCAGAATGCCTTTTTTTTTTTTTTTTTTTTCCTGCAGAAATCTCCTTTGCAGCTCTGTTGGCTGTCAGGAGTCGCATGTCTCTGCCCTCCAGATCAGGTGCAGTAAGCACTTCTGAGCTGGTGCCTCATTCATAACGGAGCAGCCAGTCCCATGAACTGGTTTTGCTTAATCACTACAGAGGCCAGGATTCTGAAATTTGGATGTAGCATTAAATGCACATGGATGGTTTTGTACCGCAAAGAAGCTGCTGAGTGTTTGCATATAGATGAGGGTATGGTGAGCAGTGATGTCCTACATAGTTTGGAAAAAAAGAGGTAGGAGATGTTAATGGATACAAAATTTATATTAATTTCATTTGTTACAGAGCCACCCCAACATTAATACTGCTCAGACACGGTGTTAATAGCAGTTTTGCAGTTCTCAAGTTTGAGCCATGTATTTGTTTCCAGTCTCCCATATTGTTTCAGTCCTGTTCCTCTTCCCCTCATACAGTAAATCAAATAGGACATATCTAAACTTCTAAAGGTTTCCAGATGTTTCTTTTATTAGGTTATTGGGAGGCAATAACTTTCAAAGGGTAGAAGAGTGTTGGCTATCTATAGCCGGTGAATTTAATCAAAACAGATGTGAGTGAAATTGCAGGGCTTGTATGAGGACAGGCCGCCATCAGCTGCGCACTGGGGAGCAGGAGGAGAACGGCACTTCAGAACAGAATCAGGATTCCCCTTCTGCAGGGACTGTCTTGGGCTCGGACATATGCACAACCTAAACGAAGGCAAAAAACCATGACAGGGAAGCTGCAGTATACATCTGACTGAAAGACGCTGCCAAGAGATATTTTGGCAGTCTAAAGAACATGGACATTGGGAAGAAATAAAGTATAAGTTGAAAGTAAGAAATAAGAAATAAAGTATAAGTGTGGGGTTTTTTTTTTTTCATGTTACTTCTCTGCAGAGGCAGGTTTTCTTCTGAGAGAATGCAAGAAGACCATAACACTTGGGCTGTAACCTCCTTGAAAGTGTTTTAAAGGAAGAGCTCAGAGTCTGTCAGAGCCTGAGATTCTCACAAGTTTAATAAAAGCAATGAGTCCCACTGGAAGCAGAGGGGCTCCAGGTTTGCTCCCAGGAAGTGCTTCCCAGCTGTTTTGTTGTACCCTTGTGGCAGGGGATATTACTGAGATTACTGAGACTGTCCTACCTAAGAAAGTCCTACTCGATCCTGTTTATAACTCAAAATAGGAAGGAAAAACCCAGAAGTCTGCTTGTTGCAGTTCTTTGGAGGACTGGTGACCTCTGAATGTATGACCACACTGAATGCGACAAAGTTTGTGTGACAATATTGGTGGAAGCTTTAAACTCAGGGAGCGTGGAAGGAAACACGAGGCTGTGTTACAGCACATCTGGATTAGCTCCTGCATGATAAGTAGAACAAGTGACTTTATCTTTTAATTGTACTTGCAAGTCTTGCCTTTACATAACTTGAACAAAGAAGAAAATTCTGGAGAAGGGAAGGAAAGCCAAACCAAATGCATTTCTACGTAAAGCAGAAAGAACTTTTGTGCCAGGGATTTGTGTGGTCTCAGAGCAGAGCAAATCAAGTTGCTGTGATGCTTGTGCCTCATATGATGTCTGCACCTTGGTTTTGTCAGATGCAGACCCTAGTAGTTCCTGGCTCAGATGGGTTAGAGAAATAGTGTCATGGGTTGACTTGGTTTCTGTTTACCTCTTTCTTTCACAACTTTTTACACTGACCTCTGCGTTTCAGACTGTGGGACAGGAAGAGCTTACTAGTTTGTTAGCTGGTTTGATAATCATAGATTAAGCCAGCTAATGGTACAGTTTGGTTAGTACAGCCGTATCATGCATCTTGTGTGCATCACTGGGATTCCTTCTTGCTTTGTCTTCCTGGTAAGTCATGTCTCATTGCTCTTACATTTCACTGTTGTCAAAACCAAGTGCATGATGACAGAACTGCCACTTGGACAAACAAAAACCCAAAAATAAGAGATTATTTTTTTCCTAATGTACCTCCAGACCTGTTTGCATCTTCCATTTACCTTTTCCTGTTTGCATCTTCCATTTACCTTTTAGTGAAGAAATCTAAATAAAGAATTAAAATACAAGCACTTCCCATTATCCCAACTCCATTTTTTTGTCCAAAGCTCAATGTTTCTGCTGCTCAAAATCCCATTTTTAAGCTTATAAACAGTCTGCATTAAGTAGCCTTTCTGTGTGGCAGATTTCTGAGGCCACTCTTAGGCATCCTCATTATACTTAATACCATTTGCAGAATTTGGCTTCGAACACAGAAATTTCCAGCCTGAGAAACACTGCAGTCCTGGTAAAACAGGAGTGACCACATGGCACACTGTGGTGCTAATAGCTCCTGACTGCCTCTCCATCCGTGCCCTGAAATAGTGTACCTGGTCCCCAGAGGGGACCCTCCTTCCAGAAAATCCAGGAGGGACTCTGCAGGCCTCCTGTTTTCAGCTGAGGTAGCACGTCTGAGAGATGTAACAAGAGCTGTGTCTTGGTCTCTGCGAGCAATAAATCACTGCTGAGCTCCTCACCTGAACGTGTACCTGCTCCCTGCTTTTCCGAGATGCTGCATGTCCAGCCTGCCGGCCACAAGCATGTGAGATCTCCTAAATCTGCAACCAGGTACCGCTAACACACATGTATTGTTTTCCTGTTTTCGTTACTTCATCTGCGGCTCACTTTTGTAGCCTCACTGCGAAAGTACTCACTGAATATCACAAACACCCCATTTGGGCAGCTGCAGCTCATTTGAGCTCGTATCTTCTATTTAAAATGCCTACTTGGTTACCTGAAATTACAAAATATTGTTCTCATTTCTGAGGGCTGAGACTGCTTAAGCAAAGGCTTGAATTACTATTGAACACTGCGTAACAGACTTTTGTGAAGAGAATTTATGTCCTGTTGTAATTTATTAGTCTCCCAAGGTATGCAAAATCTTTCTGTGACTATTCAGTAGCCATAAAAATATGTGAAGAAATGCAACTACCCCAAAAATCTGCAACTTCTTTAGGGTATAAATGTATTTCTATTTCTGAAATGTTTATGGAGCTGAAGGACATTTATTTGCAAGACACAAACTGCTTCAATAGTACCTAGAGAACCTTAACTTTGGCTGGACTTGACTCTAGGTGCTTGTGTAATACAAAAATCAAATTAAGCCCTAACTTAAGTAATTGAATTTTAGTAGCCAAAATTTATGAAGAAAACAAATTTTAGTTACACCTGTGTATTTGTAGAAGATGAATTTTCAGTTGTTAAATGTAAGTGTTCATAGACAAGCCTGTGCACTCAACCAGGCAGAGAAGAGAATCAATATCACCCCTGAGCAGCAGCTCAAATTTCAAATATTCACAGCTTGTAAAGTCGAACTTGTGAAGTTTAATTGACCAGGAATAATTTGAGGACAGAGTGATATGTATGTGCTTCATAGGCAGAATGCAACTGAGTTATTCACTGGAAATTATTTATTCCACTTTGGAAATTACAGGACACTTGCAATGGGGCTGTGCATTTGCTAAAATCTTAACTTTAATTTGCTCACGAACACTGCGTGATCCTCAGCCAGAAAAGGAACAGCAATTAGGAACTTGTTTTCATGTCATTCCTTCCCACCATTGCTTTTCCAATTAATTCTTCAAATGTCTAACCTGGGTATCAATAAGCAAATACCTCCTGCTACAGCCACACAGCATTTATAGCTGTAGAGAAGATTAACAAGGGATCCATGATCCCTTTTGCTTCTGTGACTTTCAAGTTCAGAGCAGAATTAACCTGTGATTCTTGCCTTGGCTTCTCTGCTTAGACCAGTGAACTAAATGCCTATTTTTCTTCCCCAACTGCCAGTGAATATTTACTGTAGTTTTTTCCTGTAGAGCCCTGTCCCTTTGGCAGAGCTGAGAGTTTGGCTCATCCAATTTTAGTGTCATTTTTTTGTAACCCGTGGCAAAGCCTTGCTCCTCTGTTTAATATTACACATCTCTGGAAAAGCTAGGCAGGAATCAGGATCCGGTGGGGAAAGTGCTTCTGGGGAAATGGGACAATCTTCAACTCCCCAAATATCGTGAATACTGTACTCAAGGATGTAAAAGCTCAGGTAAATGAGTATCAAGAGGAAGAAAGGGAAAAGTAAAGTGAACAGAATTTAGAAGATAAGTGTCATTTCAGTTCTGTTTATAAACTTAAGCCTTGGCTTCATTCTAAAATTGCATATTGTTTATGAATATTACTGTTCTCAGAAATAGTCATTTGGAGGAGTCTGTGGTGGCTTGGAGATCCCATATGAAATACTGTGATGTCACGCATGTCATCTATCCTTCTCTTTTGGTGTCCAGATTTACCACTTCTGTAAACCTGTTAAATTAATCTCTGGTCAGGGTCCCTTCACTAGCCAACATGCCAGGCTACCTCTGGCTATGTTTGCCAAGGCAGCTGGGCTGGAGAGGCCATCCAGTTGTAGAGCTGTCATGTTTGCAAATTTGGCATCCTAAATTAGACGACGTCTTCAAGCTATCAGGCACCTGGTGAGACTGATACCCTATAAGGCATCTGTGAACCACCTAGTGAGCCCACAGTACAAAAAGGATGAAATGGGACCAATTCTGAGAGGTCTTCACCTCACACCCAGGTATAGGTACAGTTAATATATAAATGCATATTGGCTGGGGAACAGATACAGAGTGCAGTGACACTTAACTGCTTGAAAAAACGTCACATCCAGACTCCAGGATTCAGATTTTACAGAAGGGAATTTGTGGCAGAGATTTTTCCTTTTGAAAGATAAAAATGAAAACTGAGCACATAGCAGTTTATTTCTACAGGTCTACCTTAGTGCTAAGTTTTGATCTTTAGGATTTAAGTAGGCAACGATGCTCGTGCCCATTACAAATGTGAACTCAGGAGTCCCTAATTAGGAGACACAGTTATGATGCATGTGTTCCCCTGCCAAGGACCTGGTATCCCTGCCACAGCATTCAGCTCTTACTACAATCTTTTGAATGTTAAGAACCTCTTGATATTAGAAACCTTAATTGTTCCATTTCAGAGAAGGTGCCACAAGGACTGCAGGGCTGGGAGTGCTGAGCACGGCTGTCTGCTCTCGGCCAGTCTGGCCCTCGAGCTGGCTCGCTGGCAGTGCCTGCTCACCTCCCTTCTCTAGCAGTCCGCTCTCAGCATTTTAGTCTGCATCACCTCTCCGTTAGGCACCTTTTTATGTCAGCTTTCCTATAGATGCAAGCCAAGTGACTGCTGCAAATTATAAGGAATCTTTTGTACTTTTCCCTATTTCAAAGTCCCTTTGTCACTTAACTGTACATGGTCTCAGTATTTAAGCAATATGGTTTGGGGCCTTTTTTTGCTTTAATCCAAGTTGTTTGAAGCATTATCAGTGTTTGATCCCCACTGAAATTCTTATCCAGCTTTTATAGCTCAAATTCCTTGGTGTAAACCACCCTGAGAAGCTAGCACCTCCATTTCCAGGTCTGCCTCAAATCCTAAGGGAGAGCATCCTTTGGCCAGACTCTGACCTGGTTTACGCGATGTTAAAATCTTACCACTGCACCTGATGGGTCTGGGCAGAAACATAGCACATGCCTGAACAGCAGTGGTCAGACAAAAGCTAGGGATCTATAGAGAACTCATCTGAGGGAAATAATGTGGGGGTTTTTAATATTTTACAGGATGAGCCTCCTAGTTTGCAGCTCTTTACAGCTTTATGCTATACATTGAATGAGAGTCCATCAGAATCTTCTAGACATTTCTATCACAAGAAAATTGACTAGCAGGAGCATATTTTTTTTGCCTGTCACTCCAAGTGAGATGACTTCATTGACTTCTGTAGCTCACTGACTGAAAAACCATCAGAAAGCAAACTTTTATGAGCATCGAGATTACTAGCAATGAGAAGGCCGACAAAATAAGGCAGACTTCTGTCTTTTTTGTACAGCTCACCGGGGAACATTCCTTCCCATCCATTTCTTGCTTTTTCTTCTGAAGTGGGCAAGATTGTCTTCCTTGACATTGGCCTTGCATCCCAGCAACCATCCTATTCCACAGTCACAGGAGAAGAGCTGCTTTGGTCAGATATCTATTCAGCCTGATCTAGACTTCAGTGGCCACAACCAAACTGTGATTACACAGATATCCTTCTTTTTGCCCCCGCTGTCAAGAAATGCTGAGTGATGTACGCTCAGTGGTGGCAATGGCATTCATACATGTGTTTCATTGTACTCCAGTACCTTAGTTTCCATGGCTACCACAGAAATTGCAGGTTTGCTATACAAATGGGTAGGAGAGATTCAGAACACCACCCCATATGCTACAGGCTCCTGAATTCATTCTCCTCTCCTGGGCTCAAACGTGCTTCTCTCTGTTAGGGGCTATAATGCTGGTCTCCATCGAGTACGGCAGGTCTTTCCCACAGCTGGGCTGTTCTGGGGAAACTCAGTGCACACACCAGGTTGCCCCCTCGTGCTACTCTCAGTTGCCAAGTTTCTGAGTGGGGAAGATGATCTGCATTTTGATGTACGGACAAAGTGCCTGGGTGTGTGTGTGTGTGTTTCTCTCTAGTGGTTGGTTGTTCTGCCACTCCCCAGGTGTAAAGCAACTGAGTAAAGGCATATTTTAGCATGTGGCTATGGAGCTTTATGCAGCCTGCATGCAGGCTGTAGGTAGAATATAAACCCAGCCAGATTAGGGAAAACAAAACTCAGCCAGGCCAGCACCTGTTGTGACTGTAGACTGACAGCAGGGCCCATAGGGAAGATTACAGGAATGCAAAAGCATCAGAAATACTCTCCCTCTGCCCAGGTAGCTGCAGCTCTGCTTTCCCAAGTCAGAGATGGTATCCGTGTGTTTATTTGCACAGCAAATTTTTCCTATTTATTTGTCTGGTTGTGTTTGAACTCATGTCCAATTTATCCTCTGCAACAGCCCAGCAATAGGCTTCACAGCTTAACTATGCACTGGGTGAAGAAATCCCCTTCAGTCGTATCTTTCTCAGTATTAGCAGTCCTAGTTCACTTACCTGTTTCACAACCAAAAGCTATTCCATAACTGTGGTTATTGCCCAACATCCTGACCTTTCCACTTCTAGTAAATCCTTTCTGAGAGGGACGGTGACCAGAACAGCTCATGGTTGTCAAGATGTAGACACATCGTGGATGTCCCTGTTCATCTCCTAGTAAATCCCAATATCTGGTTTGATCCTGAGCACTGAGCTGGCACTATCTGTCAGAATACCAAGATTTCTTTCTTCATTGGTAGTTACAAAGGCAAAGCCCATCACTCTGTGTGCTGACACAGGTGTCTGTTTTGAAGACTCTGCTGAACTCTGTGGGACCAGCCCATCCCCTGGCATGTCTTGTTTAATGTGGTTAAAAATACAACTGCCTTTGGACTTTTGAGGCAGAAGTTTTGATTCACACTCAGTTTGAGGTTCCTTTCCATGAAGTGACTTGTGCCAACATGATCTTTCTTGAAGGCTTTGTCTTTCACCAGCTCTCTGGGGAGAGGGCAGGACTCCGGGCTCCTTTTCTGTAGCGGTAATGAGTTAACTGCCTGTCAAGGTATGTTATTCAAGTGGGCACTTCTGCGCTGTGGACTACTTTGGTGATCCTCCAGCTCTGCCACCCCACAATACTTTACCTACTTGACTACTGCATGTCTTCTGCACAGAATTCTAATCCAAAAGTGAGGATGGGAGAGCCTCAAACCAGAAATTGCCATCCTCTACCCTGATTTAGCCCAGCTTGAATTTTAGGCAATCCGTTGACTGTCATTTATTTGAAGTGAAAGATATAGAATCATAGAATCATTTGTTTGGAAAGCACCTTTAAGATCATTGAGTCCAACCGTGATATACTGAAGTAGGAAGTTCTGGCGCTCTTCCTGTTGTAGCTAGTCATTAAAAATTGCACAGGGTGGTAATTACAGAAGTAGACTTGTCCCATTACAGCCTCTGAAGTAATGTGGTCACAAAGTGCACTCAGACACCATACCCTGAAATCACCAAGCTCCTTGCAGTGCGTGCATTATGCCTGGCACATTCAGCCAACCAAGAAGTGTGTTTATCTGGTGATAATCAAATCAATAGAGTGTGTTATTACATTTGAGCGTGTTATTGCAGTTATTAAATAGCTTTCCCAAGGTTTATAAAATAGCTATTTTTCAATAACATTTTGCATCGTACCACCATGAAAAAGAGTTCATGAGGAATTTTAAAAGGTCTGTTAGCAATGTACCAATTCAGTTAAGCATTGTAATTTTGTAAATGAACTCAAAAAATCATGAATAAAACATGAAATAGATTAAGCAAGATGAATGGGGTGTTGAGAGAAGATCCAAAATCTGTTTTGGCTAATGCTCATAGCATTAATTCTCTAGATCTGCCTTCTTCACACACTACTAACTGAAACTGCTTCATCCACACAAATATCTGCACTGCTGTGGAAAGGTTTCTTCTACATTTTCATCTTTTACCAACTTGAAATTGAAGGGGAGTAACCATATAGGATGGCTTCTAAGATACATAATTCTAGCATCTAAAGAAATGTAACTCTGCCCTGTGAAGTCACACAGCATGTGTTTAAGATGGCTGAAGATTTTGTTGCCAGATTAGAATAAATTACATTAGGGATGTGGGAGTTTTAATGTTTTATTCTTTTCATTGTAGATCTAAGTATAAGTATCTTTGCAATATTTAATACTTAAACATTTCTTTTAAGTGAAATTTTAATTCTGACTTGGATCACTTGCATTATCCTGTAAGTAACATAATTTCTGTTTTAGTTGTCTAGATAGAATATTTTCTTTTGGCCCTTATGATATTGTTCTTTGGGGTTTTACTTAATTTTGTGTATTCTGACTAAATCTATTGAAACAGAACAATAACATGGACTATGTTTGACAATATATAACATTGACCTTGCTAAGAAGCAAGGATATCCGTTCTCTGTTTCCCAAGATTAAAAGCATCACCAGATTTACTCACTAGCATTACTGCTCCCTCCCCTAATAACGTATTTTGTGAATTTGTCCTCCAAGTTTAATGGAGGACAGTGCTAGCAATCTGGAAAATTTGGCAACATTACTCATTGTAAAAAGTCTATTTACATATATTAAATATGCCTTGCTAAAGTCTAACATCTAGACATCCCTGAACATCCCAGCAGCACTGAACCTCTCAGGTACCCACACAGTACGCAGCATGTCTTTGCTGTTTGGAGAGGTTAATTTATGCAGCTGAGCCGGCTAATAATCACTGCGAAGAAAACAGATCCAGATGTTTACTTTAAAGCACCAAGTTCCTTGAACAGGGACATTTATCATCACTGCAGAAAATAATGAAGCATTGAGTCAGGAAAAAGGCTCATCTACTGTAATAATCTGTTTCTGGCCTGTAGCAAATGTCAGGGGAACAGCATAAAGACAGGGCAAGCACATGGTGATACTACTCAAAATACTCTCCCAGTCTTCAGTCATCTGCAGCAGAAATATTTCCTAAACCAATGATGTGTTCTGTTTTGAAGAGCCTTGACTGAGTTTCCATCTATTCATCTATCCAATAAGTTTTGAATCCCTGTAAACACTTGGCGTTTACAACCTCCTGTGGCAAGGAGGTTCAATGACGTGGCAAGGGTCTTCTCCCAGTTTATCCTGGTTGTCTGCCTGAAGCATTAGTTCTAGGAGAGGGATCACATGGTGGAAGGTGTAGAACAACTCTTATTGAACTTTTTAGCCTGCTTTCAGAGGCACATAAAGGAGATGTCCACATGGCAAACTTTGAAAGCCAGAGTAAGTCATATTCAGTGAGCACACTGTAACTGGGAAGCAAAAAGCATAGGTTTGGATGAGCTCTAGTCTCCTCACTACGTTTTCTCTCTTCCAGATGGACTTGTGGTGCTGTTTGAAACACCTCAGCCTCCTTTGAAAAATGATGCAAATGTTCAGGCAGGGCTAGGCAGAGTACAATACATAAGAAAAATCAAAGCAATTTTAAAATCCAGGTGTGCTTCAATTTGTTATGCTGTGGGACTGACCCACTGCTGTATGCAAAATCCTTTTTGGACAGTTGTAGTTTCTCCAGCAGTTGCCACTCTCCACAGCAACTCCTACGTGCACATGTTGATCCCTGTTATAATTTATCGTTGTTACATCTACCCCATTCTGTACTCTGATTAAATTAGAATCCCATTATCCACAGTTGGCTGTCAGACAAAGGAAATGTCTGATCTTATTTTCAATATAAGACATGCCCTCTGCTCTGCTGCACGTCAGAAAATTTCCAAGGAGTGATAAGGCTGTGGTTTAGATAGGATTCCTACATTTCTCCAAGGATTTGTTGAAAATGTGGCAGCTTGGTAGTTGCATATTAGATTATTAAATTTCAGAGTGCAGGGACAACGTATTGTCTACAACATCCTAAGCACTTCCTGAAGAGCTGTCCACAACCTTGCACTCCTTGAGAGCAACCCTTTCACAGCAGCAGGCCGCAGCCGCCCTCCAGTGATGCCACGGCAGGAGGACCTGATGAAAGCCACCCCCCCCAATCCATTAGCTCAATCACACCAATGGAAACTGTGTCCTGTTTCAGGATAAATGACAAACCAGGTTTGGCTGTCCCTTGAGAAGCTCTGACAAAACCTGAATTTAATGCGCTCTGTGATTTTTTTCTTTCTGTTGAAAGAGCAGGCTATCGGTAGAGCATTGGTCTCAAGGACCATATGCTGAATAATCCCTTCGGCATTTCTAATAAAGCCTACAGGCCTTGCCACAGTGTTCAAGGGATTCCTTATACGTGTCACCCTTACCTATATATCTGGTCATGTTCCTATAGGGATTACAAGTCCTTACACATCAAATGTTACTTTAAATGCAACATGATTTGCTGTTTCATGTTGAGGGTATTTGGCAAATCATCTGCTTACTTGCTATTGTGTTAATATTTTCTATTTTCCTTTAAAGGCAGTCTGTCTTCTGCAATCTTCCCTTGAAATCAGGCTGCTTAACAGCTTAGTCTTTAAAACAGTGTGCACCCATTTTGTACTCTTGGACCATTTTATGCTTTCTACTAAGCAGTAACAAAACAAAACTGAAATACAAGATTTTTTGTTTTTAATGTTCACTCCTTAACTGTACATCCTTCAGGTTGGGCTCAGCTAATCTCTGGATTTCAGCATCAAATATTATGGTATTTATCTGTAAAACTCATCTGTACTACACAACATTCTCACTTGAGAAAATCCTCAAACCAAAAACTTTTTGTACTAGGTACATTCATTTTCTGCTATCAAAGGAAAAAACAATAGCTTCAGACCACTAAGCAGCTGCAACCTTTTCTATAGAACTTATTTATCTGCTATTAGCTGAATTGTGTATTGCACCTCACAGAAACAGAAAGAAATCCCTTCTCTAAAGCAGGTGTCTGCAACGCCTGTAAATGTCGGTCAGCCCTCTCCAGATCAAAAATTAATTGTGCGCCCACCATGAGAAAGGGAGCAGGTTGAAGCACTTACAATATTGCGCCCTGTCAGGTTATTAGGTTTTCACCTCAGGAAATTCAGCTTCAAATGCCATGTAACCTACATTAGCTGGTCACTCTGGAGCATGTATGCAATATACACTAAAAGTTAATAAAAATACATCAGGCACCCCCCACTGACAGCTATTTAATTACTAACCATTTGCTGCTCACACAGAGGAACAGCGTGATGTCCTCTTGGGTGCTTCATTAGTACCATCCAATTTTGGCTATGTCAAGGTTTATTTTGTGGTCAGTCCTTTGAAAACAAAAAAAAATCAAATATAATAAAAATATAACCTGTAGTGTTATAACTGTCAGGGTAGCAAATACTGCTCTACTGAAATCAGACCTTCCAGCCTGGCTTTCACATGTCTAGTTTCTTTTGTTGTTTCAAACTATTTTGTGGATAAGAAGGAAATTTTTAAAAAATTTCAGGTTGTGTTGTTCTTCAACAGAGTGTTATGTCCAGGGCTTTGAGCCACTCTGTCATGACAGACCTGCAGGGGCTTCCAGGCATGCTCAAAGGATTAATCCCCCTCCTTTCATCCACAGCACAGCTGACTAATTTTTTTTGGTCCCTCAGTCAACCCAAAGGTTAGCGAGCACCAATGAGCATTACAGAAATGCTGCGTTTGCAGCTGATTTAAGATGGGAGAGCATCAGCTGTGATGCTGTGCATCATTCTCCTCCCTTAATTTAGGACTCTGTTCTGGCCAGTGGTGTTTAAATAACCATGTTCCATCCTATGTTCAGAAAGGATGAGATTGAAATGAAGGACTCCTTAAAAAATCTCATTGGAGCATCTAATAGATTCTTGGGGCTCTTCTGCCATCCCGTTTTTTGGTTTTCCTTGCTCAGCATGATAATCGCAAAAGCTTCTAGATTTATATACTGGAAGGGGATTAACACACACACAACACTATCTTTCAGAAGGTGCAATTTATGTTTATCTTCCTCCCGCTGCTAGTCTCATCTATTGATTTCCAGCTGCTGCCTTTTTACCTAAGCCTTGCTGCAGAAGGAGATTTAGTCAAATAAAAGGTCCACACCTGTTCCTTATGAATGGCTCAAGGTTCTTTGAATCTTTTTCAGAAACAGAACCGTGGCTCTGCTGAATCACCTCATCGTTCATTCTACCTGGTCAGCCTTGTTTTTTGTGTCATGGTCACTTAATAAGGATGGCAGCGCTGAGCAAATTGGGTGCTTTGTCTCTGGGGCTGGATCTGTTCTGAGCTGCCTGTTTAGACGAAGTTGTGCTGGGAAGGAATTGGGTGGAGAGCAACGTATTTGTTTTCCAGGACGTGTCTGTATGCCGTGGCTATACCTGCTAACCACTCCAGATTTTTTCTGCTTTTTATTGAATAGTTGGCCCTTCATTTGTTGTATCAAATTGTTTACTGAGTAAATGCTATGTGCCGTCAGCCAGTCCAGGTCACTAACAGCTTCAGTCGGTTTTACTAATTCTTTTATCTTGCCATATTTCCAGCCAATCCCTGTGAACAATCATGGCATTTTGTTATGTTCAACGCACAGCAAGCTCGGGCTTTGCAAATATATGCAGCGGCTTTGCTGTCAGTGACTAATTCTTTTAGGACTTTCTTTCCAGAGGCTCTATGACAAGTTTCCATGCTCTCCTGAAAGCTGCAGCCATCCAAACTGGAGAAGGCTAAGGCTGGTATTCCTTTCTGCAGCTGTGTCCCCTTCCCAAGCTTGGTGAAGGACTGGATCCAACACTGATGAAGAAGCAGCTCTCTGCTGAGCTAGCTCCAGCACGCAGAAAATGTCCTTTGGAGAATAATCGTGTTTGGGATCACTGCTGTTCTGTACGGCTGCTGCCGTTACGTACATAACCTTTTGTGTCCTGTTGAGCTATTTCACGGTTCAGAAGTGCACGGTACCGATGATGCTATAGATTGCTTAACAGAAGTGATTCTTTGGCTGGCTTATTCCCTCAGCTAGTTTAGATTCTGGACATGCCAAATGTTAAGTATTCACTTTTTTTTTTTTTTTTTTTTTTTTTTTTTCCCTCCCCAATTCTGTTTGGTGACTTTTCTGGATCAAGTGCTGATATGCATATATAGCAGTAATTAAGTAGGGATCATGAAATAAATTTATTTGTATAATCCGGAGAAAAGTTACTACGAAGCATTTTTATACCCTGCCTTTTCATTAAGAATGTGGACTCATCAAAGCAAAGTGTTTGTGGGAATGTACAGATTTTTAAGAATAATTTCTTGGATCCAATTCTGATTAAACCTAGAGATCTGGATCAACCTCCTGAGTAATCTTCTGCTGGTATTTAAGGTAAAAGTCTTGGGTTCAATTTCCTCTTTAAGGTCAGCAGACCAGGAACTTGAATCCAAATTCTTTGCACACAATATCCTAATCATGTTGTGGCTGACAGGGAGACACCAGCCTTTTATGATCTTATTTTGCATAGACTATTTTGGAAGACTTTGTGCTATTCCTAATGCAGATTGGGGCAAAAATGTTCCCAAATCTCAAATACTTGTACAGAAGGAAGCATTTTTCAGACCTGCTGTAGTGCAGACTTTACAGAGGATAAATGTACAGATATGGCATGGTATTTGCAAACTCTAAAATACAAATCCTTAGCTTTCCTTATTTCATATTTTCACAACCCAAACCTTGTCTTTTCTACAGCTTTTAAAGAAAAGCTTTGCTCATTATTGTAGCAGAAACAACTAAATCTTCCAATCTGGTCTAAAAATCACCCATACAGAGCTTCAAGAACCAGGTTGAAAAGTTAATTGCACCTTCTATGCGCAAATGTAGCATTATTGATTAGGAACACTTCTTTAAAATGATGATTTTTTTTTTTCCATACTTCCAAGGTTTATTACCCAGATAGTCAGATCTGCTTTCAAAAATCAGTGGCTTTGAACTCCACTCATATAAATTCATTAGCTGAGTTAATCCTGGTTTGTAGCAAATAAGAAAGGTATATCCAATATTACGTTCCTAGAAATATTTCCAATCTCACTTTGGCAAAATACTGTGGTTTCAGTGGCTCGAAATCTTATTTTAATCTTGTTGCAATTGAGATAGGAAGAATACAATCTATAATACTTTCCTTTTGCTGTATCTACTGAAGTGACAACACTATTTAAAAAATATTCCTATATCTGAAGTTATTACTGGCATCTATATACTAAAGGAATAGAATATGTATACCTTATAGATGTAATTAGTCACTTACTTTTTTTCCTATCTTTCATGATGAAAGCAAATTATAACTTTTTTTTTCTGCCTCTTTTCCCAAATTCAACCTGGCAGGTGAAGATTCACCACAGGAAATAATGCCAAGCACTTTCTCTGGGGATCCCTTTGCCTTGGCTGCTGACTTACTTTTTTTTTTTTTTTTTTTTCCCCCTAGTTTAAGGTCTGATTGAAAAAATCCATTCATTTGTAGTTTGTTAAATTTAAGAAGCAGAAAAATGTAAGGTGAGGAGTAAAAGCGCTATCCAAATCAGGCCATTAAATTTCACCGATTAAGAAGTCACAGCATCTTTTTGAGATATTTGCTCTGTTATAGTCCTTTTGGAGGAGACGAACGCTTTAGTTAAGCCAACTGTCAGGTTTAGTGGAGCCGAGCAGTATATTACCCTCCCTGCCCAGCGGCATGCTAGTAACTTCAGAGCTCTGCCACAGATCATGTATAAATGGTACCTTGTTAAAGTGTTACCTTCACATCTAGAGATATTAGCATCTCTCAGTGCCTGGTGTATTTCCTAAAGGTTTACAACAGCCAGTTCAACTACTCACATAAAAATTAGCACAAGGATGTTGGCACAGCTGCTAATATAGTGAGTTTGAAATGCTAAGAAATGAACATAGTTACACTCTGCATCCTGCTCTTCTTCCTTTCCACTGAATACTCTAACTATGAAGACAAAAATCCTTCTTTGAGGTTTTTAATCAAGGAGGTCATGAAAGCAGCTACAATTACATATTCTGGACTGTGAAGGGGAACAAGCACGTGTACTTTCCATATGTCCATCTATTTGATGACTGTGACAGAGCCTCCAAAGACGGACAGCATCGTGTTCACTGCCACCTTTTTCCAGAAGAAATACAGCATCCCTTGAAGGACCTTTCCTAAGCAAGCACAGGCCAGCGAACTCTGTAGCACAGTTCAAAATTGCCACCTCCTAGGATAGTCATGAATATTAAAGCACACTCTAAAATGATTATATGGAAGTTGCCCCACTTTGCTAAATAAATGAGCTTTGCCTCTATATTCAGTCTCTTTGGGTGAAATAGATTTGTAGAAGTGTTTTGGTTTTGTTAATTCTGGAGAGTCAACACAGGTCAGTGAGCAAACTGAATTGTCATCTGTCTGTGTGAATCAGAATTGCTGCCTACATCTTAATCAGCAGCGAGCCCGGGGAGTCAGAAAACCCCTTCTCAGCCCAGCTCGTTTTCTCTGCTGCGCAGGCAAAGGGACTTCTGGGTGCTGGTGTGAAGCACACTCACACCAAACAGCTCCCTGGGAATAGCCACTGCTCCTTGGCTTGTTCAGCCCTCATAGAACCACTTTGCACTGTGAAAGGCATCTTTTGTTTTTTTCCCCCACTTTTATGTTCTCTAACAGACATCATAAGTGATTTCCTGAGATTAGTGCAGTATAAAATTTTAACTTGCTTTGTATAGCTTCACTCTTTCTAGACAGGATTTTTTTTCCTCCTCTATTGTACAATGTGCATTGGCAAAAGCAATTTTATTCTTTTATCAGTGGCAGCTTGGGATGGGCATAATATTTACAAATGATGCCATGAACAAGTTATGCAAATTGCCCAAATGAGAACCAGTAAGCTTTTATATCCTGCCAAACAATCATGTATTATAGAAATGCCACATTTTACAGTCAATTTGAGAAATGTTTTAGAGACTTTAAAACATTAGTGCCCTATTTTTCATATTGCTCAACATATAAAACAGGATTCGTTAGTACCACGAGTCCAACAATACAACCTTTTGAATACAAAGAAAAAAATAACCATAATAGATTTTAGAAATCTAAGCGACTTTGAAAAGCTTCTTGGAACTTCATGATACTGTCAATTTTTTAAAGATCTTGTCTAAAATTGAAAACTTGTATGACTGCAAAGAGGCAATCTGTGCCTTTCTACTAGTATAAAAATACCATTTCTTAGTACATGTAAATGAGCCATTATAAAATAAATCAGCAAAAAGTAATGGATTCTCCTAACGTATTAAGCTCTCCAAAGGGCTCATCTATGCTGCAACATTTACTAGTGTCTGAACTAAGCTAAGGATCAGTCACTGCCTGCCCACATCATTCCACGTTCCCTTTGGCCACATCCTGAACAGCAACAGCTTTAGGAGGTTCTGGCTACCCCAGGAAGGGTTCTGGGAGCCACATGCCCAGGGGAGATTTGCAAGACCCCCCTTTCTTAATTCAGCAGGGGGATATCAGTGAAAGATCAGCGGACACGATCCAGCTATTCAGCTTCTATGCTATCACTACCTCATTTTTGAGTGACTTACCTGAATTTGAAGACACTACAGAATTATTTGTAAGCTCTTATTTTCCCAGCTCACGAGGGGCATGTGGATTCTTGGATTAATGAATAGCAGAAATTTTCCCCTGGAAAGAAAGTTGCTAATCACAGTAGTAATCCACAAAACTATCCACAGTAACAAAGGAACGTCTTGGGGGAAAAATGAGCAGCAGCAAACATTTAACTTGTAGGTAATGGAGTATTTGTGGGAACTCAAAATTAATAACTTTTAAAAATTTATTTCCATGGATTTTTCTAAGTAAAAATGTTTTCATGCCATAGTGCATCTGAAAATCTTACAACAGCTTTCCACCTTCCCTGTAAAGAGCTAGTAGAAAGGATTGATTTTTTTTAAAGCTCTTCTTATTCTTCACCTTCCTGCCAGACTTAACTTAAAAGGGGATGATACTTCTTTCCTGGTGGTTTACTCCAGTTTGTATACTGAGCCCAGTGCCCTTGTTTTGCATATGGCTAGTGGTGTGTGTCTGGGTTTTTTTAGCAGTGAACTATTTACTGCTGGATAAGGACACAACTGGTCATTTTCTAACCTTGGTTTACCACTAGGTGCTTCTTGTTAAGGTGCACAATAATTTTGTTTTTATTGAAACTGTGACAGAAGCACCTGTGCTGAGTTTCTGGGCTGGTCAAAGCCCTGGCTGGGCCCTGACAGCAGCAGGGATGAGGGGAGGGCAAGGGGGGACATTTGAGAGGTAAAAGAAATGCAGGGGGTTAAGTATGAAGTAGAGAAGACGAGGTGAGGGATGCCCATCCATGCAGTAAATCCAGTATGAGGAAAAATGTGGGGTGGGGAGGGCATCGGCACAATTAGCAGGTAAGGAGCTGGGAGGCGACCATCTTGGCCCTGGAGACCTGAGGCTCGACCATCAGCACCTGTTGGAAGTGAACCTGTCCCTTTCCAGAACCTTCTCCTCCAGCGCACGGCCTCCGGTGCAGGCTGCGGCTCCTCCGCACCGCCTGCCCGTCTCTGGTGGCCTCCTCTGCTCGGCAGAGCCGAGCCGCAGGGGGTAGCTGAGTCCCATGAGAGGCTGCCAGACCCCAAGGGTGTCTGCTGGGAGGAGCCACCACTGAGGCCACACAGTTGGGGTGAACTCCATGTTTCGGTCAAAGCGCTTCCCTTCAACTTGGGGCACCAATAGGATTACTGAAGCCTGGAAAGGTAAGTTGGTGCTGGTGTTTCAGTTTTCTTAATTTAATTGAGATGTAAAAGTTACTGAATTTTGCTCCTCTGAGGGGACTACAGCCCTGAGTACTGCTGGCTACAGGCCGAGGGCATCACACTACCTGTGCGTCAAGCGGTTACAGGTCATTTTTGTGAAAACAAGCCTTCGGAATGAGTACTTTCTAGACAAGTTGAGTTCAGTATCGTGTCCTACTACACAAAGAGATTAAAAATGTAACCTCCTGTACCCTAAGGGACCACGGGACTTCTCTACCTGCGTCTTCTTCCCTGCGCTTTTCCATGTTCAGAAAACATCCTTCCCCATTTCTGCACAGGGGTGTCAGGCGTTCCCAGTCCAGCCTAAAACCCATTGCACCACCTCCTGTCCTAACGGCCAGCAACAGCAATGTGTTTGCGGTAACTTAGTGTTAGGCCTCAGTTTTGGGACTGAATGAAAATGTTACTACTGCTATGAAGTGCCCTACAAGTTTTTGGAATGGAGAAAGTAACTATTATACTTAGTTCTGCTGGCAGTTATATTATGAGCTATTTCACCTGTGCTGTGGCATGTCCAATATATATTGTGCGTGTTCCAGAGACGGGAAGGGATGATGAATGGGTAAAATCTGGCCTGCTTTCTGCTTCTGTTGATAAGTGACTGATAAAGCTGACAAATAGCTAGATTAAGTAAACAGAGCCTACATAACTCATTCAAAGTGAATAACTGTTTAAAATTATCAATTGTTATCTGCAAAATTTTCAATTAGGAATGATGGATCCCATTCCTGTGTAGAAATAATGGGCCTGTGATTACGTGTATCAGGTATGTGAACGGTAAAATTGGCCATCTGACAATGCTCATCCTCGGGACAGGAACTGGCAAGAAACAGAAGAGAAACAAATGCTCTTTCAACCAAGTGAAATAATTTTTGACCCTTGCAAAGAAAAAGAATCTAAATACAATAGAAGCTTCAGGATTTGGCTCATAAATATAATCAAAATAATTTATAGGCTCTTTTAGAAGCTATTGTAACTAGTTACTACTCAAGGACTGATTTCCATCTCATTCCCATGAGTAGTGTTTGCAGAAAATGCAGAATGTGTATCTTTTTATTAGAACAGGAAGAAATGCCTGCTAATATAATACCACTTCATTTCATAATTCACTGTAGGATCAGAATGGGATTTCAAAGCTGTTGATGTTTTAATTTCATGTTTCTTTGTCCAAAGTAAAAAGCTACATACAAACGATGTTAAGTTAAACAGATTTAGTTCATCAACGGCTGTGTCATATTTGTACCACATGTTAAATGTGGGGGAGGGTTTATGCTCTGCTCTGTGTGATCAAGTGCTTGCTTTTAATTTAGTGAGTCGTCTCTGCAACATCCTGATAACAAAACATGGCTTTAGATTCCCAAGATAACATTGAGTGCCAATTGCACATCAGAGAGAAAATAACTTGGCTTGCAATAGCCTAGATTGATCCACAAAGTAAGAGGTTATAAACTGTAATGGAAGTGCTGACACAACCAAATGAGGTAATACACTCCAGTACAGCTATCAGCACAGATGGAACATGCGGCTCTGAAGTGTCTCGATGTGGCCTGACCACTCGTGCTGGAGTAGAGCTATCAACAAGAGGGAACGGAGGTGATGCACGACAGCTCAGTGGGCCTAGGTGCTCTCCCTCTTGGGGGTTTGGCACCCTCTGCTGTCCAGTTTTTGAAACGAGAGAAATAAAAATTCTATTTAAAAATCGGACTATGCATGGAACACAAAAGAGCAAAGGAAACTCTTAAATCAGCAGTTTTGGTAATCAGCCCCCCACTCTTGTCTTGCTGCAGCAAACTGTGAATGTTTAAAGAAAAAGTACTTTCCTTGCTTCACAATAGTAATTGCATAATTTCATTGACTCTGTTTCTCATAAATAAGGTGACCGAGTCTTGGCTCCCAGTCCCACCATAAGGCTTCCTGCTCATTCATGTTGGATGCAAAGCACAAAGGCTCTGGTCCTGGAGGGGTCTCAGATATGCTAGAGCATAGGAAGCCTTTCACTGCCTCGGCAAGGTCTCTGCACCACTGTCACACAGTTAAAACAACCCTGCCACCGTGGAAATGCAGTGGAAACAAGCGGGTTCCTACCTAACATCTGGCATGACTGTTCTCACTACATGAGCATCTTGTGCTGCAGCTGATAGGGCTGAAAATCACGTAGGGCACCTTATGCATGTTTTAGCTATTTAGCTAAATGTTTATTCACTCTAGATTTTTTTTTTTTGGAAACAACAAATGCTCTCCTTGACAGTGACATGCAGAGCTTCACGTCTGTAACAGGAACACAAAGGGGTACCTGGCCCTGCAGTAAGGGGAATTTAAACCAGAGAACTCTGGAAAACAGGATGCCCTTTTCTATTGTGTAACTACCTCCATTGAATACTGCCTGTATTTGATTGACAAGGTGAAAAATATTCCATAGAGTGGGCACAGCAGCCTGTAGGAAACAGCCTTTGTTTGTTCCTTATGTGTTTTGCTTTTGGATATGTACTTGCCCAATGTATTCAAGATAAAAACAGAAATTTATCAACCAGATCTGCAGCACACACAGTGCCAGCCTTCCCTTACAGGATACCAGGAAACCGAGGCTGTGCTTCCCAGTAAATGTCCTTCAATGGCTTCAATTATTAAATGGTTTCAGTTATGGCTTTATCAGTTTTGAGTTATCAATGGCTTCAATTATGAAATCAATGTTGGCTTGACAAGAGTAGGACAAAGCACCCTTCTTCTGAGGGCACAGAGATAACAAGGTCCTGACAGACATTGCTTCATTCCTCCTCGGGTTAGCTCAAGTTCTGAGTAATGTTCCTCTGGCAGTTAGTCTAGAGTCCAGAAGATACACGTCATCCAAGGCAATATGCATATATCTGCATAAGGCATGCTGCATGGTTTTTGTATGTGGTGGAGAATGTCTCCTGCCATACAAGCAGGGGGGCAGCAACAACTGGCCCAGCGTGCCCTGGAGCTGTGTGGCTCTCAGGGTACCAAGTTCAACTAGAGGCTGTTTTCTATAGGAGCTGGATGACTGTGCCTGTGCCTGCTAATGACCACTGTTTTCCTAGGGAAAAATAATTTGGGGAATGCAGCTATAGGGTAAATTGCCGCTTGTTTCTCTTATGCACTCAGCACTCAGCTCTGGGGCCCCCAACAAAAGAATGACATCGACCTGTTGAAGTGAGTCCAGAGAAGGCCATGAAGATGATCAGAGGGCTGGAGCCCCTCTTCTGTGAAAGCAAGCTGAGAGAGTCAGGCTTGTTCAGCCTGGAGAAGAGAAGGCTGCAGGGAGACCTTCCAGCAGCCTTCCAGTACCTGAAGGGGCTTACAAGAAAGCTGGAGAGGGACTTTTGACAAGGGCATGCAGTGACAGGACAAGGGGTAATGGCTTCAAACTGATACAGGGCAGATTCAGATTAGCTAGAAGGAAGAAATCCTTCACCGTGAGGGTGGTGAGGCCCTGGCACACGTTGCCCAGAGAAGCTGTGGATGCCCCATCCCTGGAAGTGTTCAAGGCCAGGTTGGATGGGGCTCGGAGAAACCTGGTCTAGTGGAAAGTGTCCCTGCCCCCTCCAACCCAAACCATTCTATGGTTCACTTCAATGGTGTCCATTCTGCTTCCTTAACAGACCATAAATAAATGGATTTACCAATCAACTGCTTTTCTTTCCATAGCCACTCTGCTTCTCCTCACATCTCTGACCTGGCAGGATAACTAAAGATTCAGAATGTTCATATGCCTTTCTATTATAAGCAGAAGAAAATACTGTGATTCTAATAAAATTCACTTTTGGAAATAGCTTTGGTTTTCTGCTGCAACAATCATGATCTTCTAAATAGACTGCAGCTCTTCACATTCAGGCTCAATAGAAAATAAAATGGAGGAAGTGCAGAAGGCAGCACTGGCATGATTTGCATATAGTCTTTGAAAACAAACATTGGATAGTGGCAATTGAAAAACAGGTTTATAGTAGGCTCTTGCTGCAAATGTTGCATTCAAGTCAAAGAAAGAAAACATGACCTTGTGGAAAAATAATCCTTACTCTAGCGTATATCTGGAAAAAAAGATAAGAAAGCATTATTTTAAAAAGGACACAGAATTAGATAGAAACCTGAGCGGTGGGAAACAGCTCAATAAAATCCAGAATCCTTATTTGAGATCTCCAGTGAGTGGAAGCCATGGTACCTGGTGCTGTCTGCACATGGGGAAGTCTGTTGCAGAGCTATATATTGAACCACAGATTGGTTTCCCCAAGCATCAACCAAGACATTGTTTTTATTGATTTATTTTGCTATCTTCCTATGGCAGTGATAGGATGACAAAAGAACCACCTGTGGGTATCCTAATATATCTAATGCCAGTAGATTTTCAGGTTGAATAAAAACAATAAATCTTTCTGGGCACAAAGGGGAAACCATGAGATAAATTAATTTGGGAAACTAAAGAGCATGATTTAGGAATATTGGGGTTGTTAGAATGGATCAGACTGGTTCTCCTGGTTTACTATCCTCTGTCCAGAGATAGTTTCTAGTGGATGACACAGGAGAAGACAAAATAAGCCCCCAAATATTTAACTGTTCAGTGACACTTCCAGGGACTGGCCTGCTTTCTGACAGCGTAATAATCATTGTGTTACACGAGTAAGCATGAGGGCTGATGTTCACTGTATTATGCACATTACAAGTACTCCAAAAATTAAGGGGCATTTCTTAAGAACCCAGATATAATGCAGATGCTCATGGCTGTGCTGACCACTGCATCTACTGTGGGACGCAGCCTATATTATTCCCTGCAGCAATACAGTTATATTTGTTGTACAACTTCCTGTTAAATTAAGGGAGAAAATTAATAAATATGTAAACCTGTTCAATTGCTTAATATATTCACAAGTCAAAAGTAAAACAGTAGCTAGTCAAAGGAGGTGTAGAGTCTAGCACATTAGGAAACAAAGTTCTCTTTCTCTGAGATTCTTCCAATGGCTTTTCCCATCTCCTCACTTTGTGAACAGGCTGAACTTGTCTTGTGAAGTGCTCCTAAAAATGCATATTAAGTCCTCATGCTAACTTAAGGCTCCTCAGTTCTAATCTACTTCAAACCGGTAATTTTACACTCTTTTGAGCTTTCTACTAGTAAAAGCTTCCAGAGTAACACACCTCTGAGACTGTATTCCTCTGCTTTCCCCTGAATAGGTACAGCGTGTGCTGCAGCGGATGAAGTTCCCTACAAGTGCTGCTTCGCTAATGCATCTCAGCCCTGACCCATTCTTGTAGGTGCATCTGGAAAGGTTAGGTTTTGCTCTATAGGAATTTCAGCTCCTGGTTTCTGCACCTTATTTCTGTGTCTAAATTTTGATTCTGGCCTCAGGAATCTAGGCATTTTTCTTAATCCTGATCTTAGATTTTTGATAATGAGGCTACAAGACAATATATACATGAGCACTGCTATTTATGTAGCTCCAGGATGCAGTTTTGCACAATCTGGCAAATTGTCTAATATACTTATGGTTCTTTAGATTGCTTAAAGGAACATAAATAAAGGCTTAGTATAACTGCTTTAATCTATGCCCATGAAACCCCAAGTAATACTGGTACTGGTTGCCTCTCTGGAGTCAAGGCAGTAGTACACACATGCCAACTTCAGACCTGCACCCTTCTCAGACACAGGAAAAAAAATCAAAATGAAGTGAAGATATAAGAGCTCAGGAGATATTTCAAAGGAAGCCAATAAAAGAGAAAAGCTTGAAATGGACACTCACCAATAACAGGATTCTTAAAGCCTCAAATTCGATAAACCCACAAACCAGAAGAAATGAAGCAGGCTTTGCCACTCCAGGACAGAATGCTATGGGATTTTAACAAGATTCATGGGTATTAAAAAGTAATGGCATAAATTGGTTATTTAAAGTCAATATTGATTTGTTGCCAGATTCTGCATATCAACAATTGCACTTGAGTGTCCATTTACTTCACTCAGAAATGAATATTCCTGCCCAGCTGCATGTGTTAGTTGGAAGAGAATCAGTTTCCACCACTGGCAAAGGGACAGGTTGTTATCCCAAGCCACATGGTTCATTGATTTATCAGTGGTGGTGTAAATACAGAAATTTATAGAGATGCTGTCAAGATCATTTATTTAGAATCTTTTTTTGGAAGAAGGATGATGGCATGTTCCCAGGTAAGAATGTGAGAGACTTCCTGAGTATTTGGACTTACTAGTAGGTTGAGGTAAATTATCTCCATTTGATGTTTCTGGCTGGCAGAGTTAATTTATTTGTACAAAAGTATTTAATGATGCAGGGAGATTGTTATTGATGGTTTAATTATTGTTTTGATCAGAGCTTCTGTATGGGTGGTAGTACTCTTAATACGATAATCATACTTTTTCATCTGTTAATGAGTCTTTGGAGTATTCCCAACACAGTTTTAAGTATTAGTTGTTTTCCCGCTCTCAGTTTAATTTCTGTGTTTCCTTTGGCTTGCGTAATGAAACAAGATGGACTGCTTTACTGCTGTTTATAATCTGTTTTCCTAATCTGGTTTTCTGTGCTGGGGCTGATCAGGATTTTCCAAAACTACATAAACATTTCTAATCAGGGGCGGGGGG
>KL274885.1:6062-16105 GCA_000699545.1 Podiceps cristatus
GATACAAGCACATTTTTGCTAAGTATTTCAATTGATAGTTTCCCATATTTGATATGAGTTATAACCAGTATTACAATTATGTAATGTCACTTTCTTATTGGCAAAAAAATATACATATAAGCACGTAAAACACTAATGCATTATTTCACCGATACTTGACTGTATAAAAAACCTGATAGCATTTATGTTGGCTGTGAGAAGCATCATTGCTGCTGTAAGGATGATGGCATATTTAGCAAATTTACATGGGATATTGTTGTACACATACTTTCAGGTGATAAGTATTGCCAGAGAGAATTTACGCTTCCTCTCCTTGCCTTGGAATAAATATGGTAATATTATTATTGGCAATAACAATTTATATGGCTGTATAAAATGTCTGGAGTATCCACTCAGTGAAGCCAGAAAGCCCATGGTAGCAGATATGCTGCAGCATAGTGCCTTCCGTGCCAGGAATTTGCAGCCTGGATAGAGAAGATAGATAGGTAAAAGACGATGGGGAAAAGAAGGGTGAGGAGATGCACGTGGTCACACAAGAAGTCAGTAAGTACGTAAGAAGAGAAGTTTTATGAGCAGAAGTTTTATGAACCATATGCTCGCAACCCAGCACCCAGGTCACACAGACTTGATAGAAAGGGCACAGCCAGAGCTCAGTGTATATCAGGTTAGAAAACCGAGGAACAGCCCCCTGCATCTCCCCATCTAATCCTTCCACTGCTTAAAGAGGAGCAAAAGATTAACAAGATATTGTTGGACATGAGTTTTACCTCGTATACCTGCCCAATCTGGCGTGCCACGGAGAAATATGCCCTGCCTCTAAACAAAAATCAACCTGCTCGTGTATGAAATTGAGTCTAGTAAATCAATAAAGTCCTGAAATTTAAGTCAGTGCAATTTTAAGGTGTATTTACCATTCAAAGGCTGAAACTGAACACCTCATAGGAGTGTATAGTCAGAAGACGCGTTGCTAATCCCATATGGATTAGTGTGTTCCTGCACTCTGATAGCAAAGGAGAAGCAGCCCTGGACAATGAAAGCTCACGCAGGCTAAATATGATCCTAATTTTCAGCCATCATGTTTGTAATGTAGCCCTAAATTATCTGTCAAACAACAGAGTCCCAAAAGATGTCTCTGACTAAGGGTAGCTTGCTTGGTTGCTCCACCACGGACATCTTCCAGGTGTCCACCCACCACCAAGTCAGTGCTAGGTCAGTGTTCACCTCACTGAGGAAAGGCATCTTCCTAAAGGCAGGGCAGTAGCAGGTCCAGCAAGAAAGCACTTGCCGTTAGAAAGAAGCAGCCATATCCCTTACAGCTCTTCACAGGGCCGTAGCTCTTCCAGGGAACCATTTCACTTCGCACTTTCTCCCTGACTCCATTTAGAGGAGGGCTCTAACACAAAGGCAAACAGTGCTTTGGGGCTCTCTTTTGTTCTGATTTGTCCTCTCTCAGAAGCTCCCTTCCGAGGAACGAGCTCTGCCTTTTTAATCTCCCCATTTTCACATCCCATCAGCTGGAAAGGTCAAAATGACTGGTGCATTTACCAAGGCTCCTTCCTTCAGAAGCCGGGTAATACCTTTCACAAGATTGTTTTTGCTTCTCTCAAGAGATATATTTACCAGAGGTTAGAGCACTTTTTTTCTTTGGAGATGATTGCTATCAGCACTGGAAGAGCTTCCCAAGATTGCTAAAAGGAAATGTCATATCACGGTATCTAATTTCCAAAGCAATGGTACAAAACAGCCTCTCCGCATGCAACCCCAGAGCAGCGCTCAGGAGCTCTGAATCACTTTCCATCATAGGAAGTTTTGAGTATTATTACGAATTTAAACATTTCTCAAGAAGTGCTATTTGAATAATTAAAAACAAGATACAGGTTTGCTGCTTTCAGGATGATTGCAGTTGAAGACGTATAAATGGCAGTCCGGCTGCCAGAAGACGAGCAAGCTTTCCAGGGCGACGGGCACTGTTAATGGCGAGGAGACGCGCTGCTGCTGCTGCCGCCTACATCTTTATCCCCAACCTTGTTTCAGCTGAGCTAGACTTTCCACTGAGCATTCATAAAACACGTATGGAGTCATTTTAAAAGAGCCATTCACACAAAGATTGCTTTTCTTGAAGATTAAAGTACAGAAGGACTAAAAACAGGCTCAGACTTTCATTATAATCAGCCCTCTGCTTTGCAAGAAATCTCCTGTACGAGAGTCCAGCAGAGCTCAAGGACACTGCGGTTTTCCCTGCTATTTCATGGGGCTTTTCCCCACCTTGGAAATTCCAGCCTAATGACAAGTGATCGGTCAGAGTGAAAAATAACTGTTGCTTAAAAAAAAAGAAAACAACAAAATATTCTTAATTTCTCTGAAGGCTTTGCTATAGTTCATTATATTCCTATTGCACACATTTAAATAAACTATTCTGAAGGAGTGGCAAAAACCAAAGCAGCAGAATCATAAAACTTCACAAGATTTCATTACCCTTGCTAGGAACTCATGCTAATCTCTTGAAAGGCAGCAGGACAACATGAAGTGCCCTCTGTGGGACAAACCTTTAAGAAACTCTACCATTTTATGAATGCACAAATATGAACTTTATATCTTTCCCACTGAGCGAACACAAGAAAATATTGCATGCAAGAAACAAAATTAAAAGCCCTCAAATTTCTGTAAAACCCTGACTACAACATCCCCACCCCTAGGACTTCCCAAAGGTCTTGTCTTAATTCTGCTCCCAGGGAAGCCTTTCTAGAAAAGCCCTGTCTTAATTTAGCAGGTTCTTTCTTTGCCTTTTTCAGGAAAAATATGAGCATCCCTCCGCTTGTTTACTAACACCACCACTCGACAGTCCCTGATGCTTGCAGAGGCAAGTCACCCTAGTGATACTCTCCTTACCTAAAAAGCAAACAGCACAAATACTTTACGCACGAGTATAATATCCCATTAAACTGTATTCTGCAGGGTAGATGATGTTTTACAGAGCTCTAGCGTGACGCTGTTGTTGGCTTACACTTTTCTATCTTTCCACATTTCTACGAAACCATTAGCCAAACGACCTTCCGAAATTTCCGACAGCCTGTGCAGGCATTCATGTTTGCAAATGATAGAGATCTCGTGTCTGCAAAGCACGGGATTAATGCCACCGCCCCGTATCCCTATCATCATGCTGGCATCCTATACTTTCATTACCGTTTCCTGGCAACAAAGCGCGGAGGCACTTTCATGAATGCTAACAAACCGTATTCATCCCGCCGGCAGACCTTTCCGGAAAGCCCTGCCGAAATGAATGAGTGGATCAGTGGTATCTGCTCCTGCAATATCAGACTCAAACACAAAATCTCTTTCTTTTTTTTTTTTTTTTTTCCTGCACAGGGAAAGCATTATTAATGTGATTTTTATCTAAAAACCACTTCTATTTGTCTTTCTAGGCATGTAGCTTTGGAGCCATACCATATTATTTCACCCCAAAATATAAGAATTGCATTTCTGTTCATTTTGGGTAGAACAAGCCTGATTTTATCAGGAGGTTTGGCTTTATCAGCAGTTTGATGGGTTTCGTTTTTGGAGTTTTTTCCCAGCTTACAGGATCAATTTGTGACAATGTGACAAATCTAATACTGGGCATATAACAGAACTTTATTTTTTAAAAGAAAAATAATTAGCACTTCCATTATTAAGCAGAGATTGTTTCATTAACACCAAGACTAAAAGACAGAGCCACGTCATGAGGACGTCAGGCTTTCTCCTATTTGAGTGACATCAGCCTTGAGCCTTCTTAGCACGAAGCCGAGGCAGGAGTAACTAACGGCAGAAAAGCGGGAAAAGGAGATGCTTTTTTTACCATGAACTGTTGCGAATGCACAAGCAGAGAGGATTGCTCCCTCCAAGAGCAAGTTCTCCTTGATGTTTGAGCAGGCAAGGGGTGAGAAAGGCAATGCAGAAAGAGGGACTCTCACAAGTGTTTTCAAATAAAAAAAATATTTAACCTTCTTTTCCCCTTCCCTCCATAGGCAGCTGCTGTTCGGGAGGCTCTGAGCTGGAGGGGGAAGGGAAGGGAAGGGAAGGGAAGGGAAGAATAGATTATGCAGGGGATCTGCAGTCCTCTGATGAACACCTCCTCTGACTCTCACTCCTCACAAGCTCCCTCCCCAGCCCTGGTGAGGCTGTAGTTAACGTTGCGGTGTTTAACAAAGGAACGCGCCCTTACCACCCTTAGGCGCTGTGCCTGCCTTCCCCAAGGGCTTGCTCCTGCTGGAATGCTGTCAGCTTCCAGCATGTGGATACAGAGAGGACATATTGCATGGTCTTACCATCAAGAAAAAGCACTTATTGACAAAGAATCAACACACAGGTTTGTACTGATGCTGCCAATATTGTTAATGCTTTAATATCCTAAGGCAAAATTTGTTTGACTTGAAAAAGATCTGAGTGTACCCTGGAACAGTTAATTTTCTGTGCTTTTCCCTCTGGCAGCTGGCTCTGGTTTGAAGTCAGGGCAAAGAAACCTTTTGGATCATTAACATTGCTCTATGACTGTCTGCATAGTGAGTTTTTTTCCCCCCAACAATTGTTTTCTTGGATAAAACTGCCCAGGTAGTGAGAAAGTGAGTAATGTGTTTCAATCACACTTAGCAGATCTAAAGGGTTAGCTGCCCCCTTCTGTAATATACAGCTCTGACTGCGTTTGCCTAAAATGAGTTTAAGATGGATTCCCTGAAGAAACGGTTCACGGCATAAAACCTGACTGCTAAGCAGTATTTCTTAGGGTGACAGCATCCCCAGCTGACTCGCTCAAAGGCTGCGGCTGTTGAACAAAGTCAGCGCAGGGATGTTCCCTGTGTATAAGCAGATGTCCCACAAAAACATTAACATTTTCAAAGGACTCACTGAAGAGGGGAGAGACAACCCCTGACACACGAGCTGTGACACAACCCACAGCTGCAGTCATTTAAACACACACGTGTGTACACAGGGGGCAAGAGGTGACACCGTGACGGCCAGGATGGACCAGGGAAAGTCACACAGGGTGCAGAGACATGAGCGCCGAGGAACAATATTCATCCTCTCCTCATTGACAGAACCACTTAGGCTAAAGGAGAGGCTGCTCCCTCCCCAGGGTATGGATTTCTCCCTTTGAGAATCACCCGAGATTGGGAGCTCAAATTTTGCTGAAGTCCAAAGGAGCAATGAGAGTCCAAGCCCTGTTTGCTGCATGGCTATAAAGAGCAGGCACGGATGCAGCATAATAAAGTCCAAATGCCACCGCTTCGCTGACTCCCCCAGACAGTTTTGGATGCCAGTTCCTACTCACAGTCCCCATTTTCGGAAGATTAGAGGCAGATGTGCCAGAGCTGAGAAGCTTCAGGCTGTCCCTCGCAGGGCTGCTTGCAGATCAGCAGCTGGTGCTTGGATGGAGACTGAGACAGAGGGCGTCTTCACTGGAACACCCAAACCCAGTATAGGAGAACGGGATCAGAAATAGGTTTGTACCTTTATTTGATAATAATATTGCATGTGACACACTACAGAAATTTCTTCCCTTTCACAGAATATGCATTTTCAACAACCGAATTTCACTTTGTTGTTACTTGTGAATGGTTAACTCTGCTTTTTTTCCTAACGCAATGTTAGGAAGGACTAAATATTCAGTGACCGATGGACTAATTAAAACTTAGACAAAAAAAAACCAAACCCCCAAAATATTTTGCAGTCAGCAAACAGAAAGAGACTACACATTCTCTGTGTTGTTTAGCTGAGATTTCATATGATGTGGAAAATATTTCTAACACTTTATTGCAGGTTTGAGAGAGGGGAGTCTAGAAGGCAGCACGGTCTTTTAAGGCAACGCTACCCAATGGGTGCATCTTCACGGACAAACTCACGTAAGCTGCTCTGCCCTGCTGGTCCTGCCCCCCGCTCTCGGCTGGAGGAGAGGTGGGGAGATCCCTTTCCTCATCTGCGTCGCAGCTGCACCTCTCCGTGCATTCTGAGACAGTTTCGACATCTACCCGAATCAAGTAGGTGGCAGGCTGCCATCCAAGTACCCAAGACCACCGGTGCTTTCGCAGAAGTCATCCTTCTGTGCTTTTGTCACCTCGGTGTTACTGCTTCATGAGCTAGCCAAGTCACCGTTAGAGCAGAAACATCTGCCTGGGCTGGGAATCACACCTTCAGCAGCCACCTAGACTTACCTTCCGATAGCAACCGTAAGATCACATTTTCACATTTAACTGAAAAACAACTAACCTCAAAGTAATGAAGTTTTATCAGTTGAATGGCATTCTCCAAGACAAACTATCACTTCACACAGAATTAAGGAGGCAGAAGGAGGAGTATGGAAGAGACTTCATAGTTCCTCTGCCTTGCAAGAAAAAGAACAAAATACTGTTTTTAATAAAACTTTTCAGTGCTTGAAAATATTCAAGTGTTTTATCCATTTCACAGAGAACAAAAAACTTTTATAAAAATTTAATATAATACTCTTAAACAAAAGGGGGTTTGTCACTACTAGTTTTCTCCTGAAAAATTACGACCAGCTGTATGTGAAATAATTGCCCTTCAGGCTGAAAACAGGAAATTTTTGATTTAGGATGTTGACTGCTTTATATTGTACAGCCTTACTTTGTAACCAGAAGCACGGTGGAAAGGATTATCTTAATCCACCTGCACACTTAATTTTAAGCCAGCAGATTCATACGTTCATCTATCCAAGCACCTGTTCTCATTTCACTCTTTGAAGGTGGGAAATTTATTCATTCGGAAGTAAGATCTCATCTCACAGAGCTGAGATTTATTTTTACATTACTGAAGGCAAGATGGTGTAAATCATAGTCGGAACAGAGTCTTTTAGAAAATCAACATGTGCAGAGCTGCTCCGCGTAGAATTCTGATGGAGAGGAGATCGAAGCCTCATTTGATGTTGCTCTTGACCTATCCTATTTGTTGATGTAGGTTGTTGTGTTTTTTTTTTTTTTTTTTACAGGGATGGCACGGGAGAACCCTAATACTTGGAAGGGGCTCTACCACACCACACATAAATGAGAAATCCAGGCTGAAATGCTCTCTGTCTCCCAGCATGGCTGCAAACATAAGGCAGCACAACATACGGTCTTTTCCACAGCCAGCCAAGCTTTAGGAGCACTAAAAGAATTTATAGCTGGCTTGAGTCTACCAGATATGGTAAATTTACAGCCAACTCAAGTACTAGAGATGGTATGATTTACCATCAGCTCCCCAGTGTCTGCTGTGACAGAGAACTAAATGATTTAAATCAATAAATGTTTGAAGGAATGAGACAATCAAAATAACTCACGAGCTTTATTAGTATCCACACGAGGAACTGGCAGAGCTTCAACACAAGCCCAGACAGAACTTGTTAGAGGGAGTTACTACTGCTGTTTGCCCAAACTGCAGTAATTATTAACCATAAGACTAGTAATAAACAAGCCTATTTATGGCTTTGCAGCTTGATGCTGGCATGGGTCTTAGCAATTTCAAGGCTGAGCTGACTTGAGAAAGAGGCGTTTGGAAATCTAAGAGCTTCTTTACGGGTTCTTATTGTTCACGGAGCTCCGCACTTGATGCCGATGGCAAGCTGCCAGCAAGCGCTGTGGAAACCCCTCAGCTGGGCAGACCTACCTCCTCAGGTGGGATTACAGAATCCCAGACTGGCAGGGGTTGGCAGGGGCCTCTGGAGATCATCCAGCCCAACCCCGCTGCTAGAGCAGGGTCACCCAGAGCAGGTTGCACAGGAACGTGTCCAGGCGGGTTTGAGTATCTCCAGAGCAGGAGACCCCACACCCCTCTGGGCAGCCTGTGCCCGTGCTCGGTCACCCTCACAGGAAAGAGGGGGTTTTTTTCATGTTCATATGGAACTTCCTGTGTTGTTGGTGGTGCCTGTTGCCCCTTGTCCTGTCGTTGGACACCATGGAAGTGTCTGGCCCCATCCTCTCAACACTCGCCCTTGAGATACTTATAAGCATTGACAAGGTTCCCTCTCAGTTTTCTCTTTCTCAGTCAAGAAATTGGTGCAACCAAGCCTCTGCTCTCAGGGCCCACCGCCTGGGCAAACCTCTCCATTTCCCTGTCAATCAGCGTTTCAAGGGCAGGTTTGCCCTTCCATCCAGGACATACTCTATTCCCTCCTCATCTGGGGAAGGGGTTCCTCAGCTCCATAGTGGTGCCACCAGCTATTTGAGACCACCACGCCCAGCCCCTGCCTTGGCTCCCAGCCCCGCCATGCTGCTTAAAGCAGGCTCAGCTCCCTACTTGCCTCTGCTGCAGTTTATCCAGGCTGGTACAAACCACCTCTAGCCTCCTATTTCCCAGCCGCTTCGAGCTCAGAGATACAGGTAACATTCCCAGCGCCCATTTCCACCTTCAGCAGCCCTTCAGGTGCCCGTAGTTTGCATCAGGGCCCCTCACCCGTATCTCCCAGGTGTCCAGCTGTCCCTGTCTCCATTTCCCTGATAGCAGTGATGCCGCTGCTGGCTTCACGGATCACCCAGGCCTGTTTCTCCAGCATGTCGTGCTCTGCAGCCAGGTCCTAATTTCCTAGCTTTGCTCTGGACAGAGCTTTGCACCCTCTTGCACCCTGGGCTCTCCATGACTGCTGCACAGAGCACTGCTCCTCCTCTTGGCTTTGCAGCCAGGCCACCCCCGCGTGCTGAGAACTTGTGCACGGGGGAAACGCTGCCAGAGCCGCAGCTGAAACTGGTTTGTGCTGCTGTGAGCGAAGATACTCACAATGGGGAACTGGTGGCTTGTGAGATGAGACTCCACCAGCCCTGGAGTCCTCAGCACAGGAAGGACATGGAGCTGTTGGAGCGGGTCCAGAGGAGGCTACAAGAATGATCTGAGGGCTGGAGCAGCTCTGCTGTGAGGACAGGCTGGGAGAGTCGGGGTTGTTCAGCCTGGAGAAGAGAAGGCTGCGGGGAGACCTGATTGGATTAAGAAAAAAAAAAGTGATGGAAACAACCTGGCAATTTTATACAACTAGGCAGGTAAGTCTTGATTTCATTATACCACGATGTATCATGTGCATTAGGATTCAGAAGTATTCCATTTCAAATGCCCAGTGTATGTCACATCACTTACAGTACATTAGTATGCTGATTCCAGTAAAAATAAAAAATTAACGCAGACTGAAAGAACAAGGGAAAGAATGCAGGTATCCTCACACAGTAATAAATTAAACCAGTGTGCCACTATTCATCCCAGCAATGAGTTCCAGCATGGGCAGATGGCACTGCCTCGAATTAATACTAATAAAGGGACAACCCCAGCACCCTGAACTAATTTGGAACCATCTGTATGAAATTAAAAGCGCTACCCGCCTTTCATCATTTTAGGGCATTAGCGCACCCAAACTAATTGGGAATCATCATAATGATAAATATAGAAAATACAAGTTCTCTCTTAAGGGCAGTGTTCAGCATGCTTGCAATTTCAGATGACCTTTCGCCGCAGGGGACTGAAGTAGTAGCGTGTCCTGGTTTCGGCCAGGATGGAGCTAATTTTCTTCCCAGCAGCTATTGTGTTTCAGATTTAGTATGTGAAGAATATTGAGAATGCACTGATGTTATTAGTTACTGCTAAGTGTTCAAGGACACTTTACAGTTTTCCAGGTTTTGTTAATGTGCAGGTGCAAGAATTTGGGAGGGGTACAGCCAGGATAGTTGATCCAAAGTACTCCATACCATAAACGTCATGCCCAATATAAGCGGGGGTCAGCCGGTGCCCTTCTTTTTCCCTTTTTTCATTAGTTACATTTCTCTTTCTCTCCAATTCTCCTCCCCACCCCCCTGGGAAGGGGGGAGCGAGTGAGCGGCTGCGTGTTCAGTCACCAGCTGGGGTTAAACCACGACACAGCGTAAGGTGAGAGACGCGAGTGTCAGCGACAGCAACTGCTGAGAGGGAAAAGGCTCTCCCATACAGGGGAGGCCAGTCAGGAACGCGGCCACAGAGCAGAGCGACCCGAGGGTCTGCTCAGGGTTTGGCACGTTCTCTGAGGCACAGACCTTTCCTTCCTGTTTGGTTTGGGTTTGGGG
>JMFS01080021.1:0-35148 GCA_000699545.1 Podiceps cristatus
CGGCCCCCCGCACCGGGGGTGTGGGTGGTGCCGCCGGCCCGAGGACCCGCTGCCGGCCCTGTGGAATGACCGCCATCGCTAGTCGGTAGCTTCCCTTCTCTGACAACCACCGTGAAGTGGGGGCTGAATAAAAGGGATGTGGTAGCGTAAGGGCATCTTGCAGGCGTGGATCGTTTTCTCTTCCCGCGAGTTCTGTTTGGACCTCTTTGTCTTAAATGATGATGAGGAATAAAGGTGAGAGGCGAAGCCAGCCTTTGATGGCTGTAACGCTTAGAATGTGTGCGTCTCAGCCCGATAACCCTGCTGCAGGGCTCGAAGATGGCTCAGACACTTTCAGATCTATTCGAATGGGATGCTGTTCTTCAGCAAAACTTTTGGCAGCAGAGCCTGTGTGACCAGAACTGCAGCAGTCATAAAAGAATTGAAAAGTTAAACACAACTAAAACTTGAAGTCAACGGATCTGTCTTTTTGTTTCTGTGAAATTAACAGTGTTTATTGAATGCGTGATGTTACTTGACAATAGCATGCCTACCTAAGACAGTAATATCAACTACTCTGCAGTCGGATTTCATTATATGACGTAAAACACGGGAGTTGTATGTTTAAAGCCTGCACATTGCTGAAGCATGGAATAGGTTTGCTAAAAGCCAACTACAGTGTTGAACTGGTGGTGAGGCAACCAGCTCTCACTCACTTTTACTATTATAAGTCAGATAAATTCATTAACTTTATATCAGCCACTTTATAAAATAGTTCTAAAATACTCAAATCTGGTGGGAGACACTTTGCACTGGTAAGCTATGTTAGGGACTTGATATTTTTATAGCTGATGCAAATCCATGGCTTTATGAAGATGTTTAATCCCTTTACATTAAAAGTCATACAAGCAAGCTGGTTGATTGTTCGAGTTCTGTTTGTTTCTAGTTTAGTTCTGCAACAGAAAGTACAAGGCAGAGGTGTGGCATTTTTCTATGTAAAATTAATGAAGTATTTTTTTCTGTTTAACTTTACAAAATGCATTGGAATGGCATTTTTTTTAATGATCATCCTTTTAAACAACTTTATCCTAGTTAACTTTTCATAAGTGTGTAGATACTGAGAGTTGAGACAGTATTGACATGCATTCGACTTCAGTAGTCTACCCATCAGTATTAATATCCATTCCGTGCTGTATTCAGTGTATTCATAAAACACCTTGAATTAGTATGATATTCTGTAGCATGCCAAAAGAAAGTCCTTTATAAACTCCAGGAAAATATATAGCAAAATGTCTAGCAAGCTGTGGGGTTTTTTGTGGGGTTTTTTTTGTTTTGTTTTTGTTTTGTTTGTTTTGTTTTCAGTCAGGATTGTTGGAAGAAACAGTTGTCTTTACTGACATGGTAATTCTGTAGATAGTTATTTTATGTCATTAGTCTTAAAATAATTTAAATAAAATTTTATTATTGTACTCATTTGAACTTAGTTTATTGTAGACTAGATTTCTGGAGGTGTCTCAACTATGGCTTTAGAGATGATAGTTTTGCTGCTGGTAGCTTGCTTCCATGTTTTTTTGAAATGTACGTTGAAACAATCTTGTTTTTTGAGATATTTTTGGTTAACTGCTACGTGGCCTTTAAGTTTGCTCACATAGTTGCTTTCTTTGTAGCCTACTGGCATATGCAGTCTTTACTTTTTCTTCTTTGAATAATATTCACAGTTTTGAATTTTGCACCTCCATTTTTCTTTGTAGGTTACAGATGCTAGCAGTTGAGATTTCTGTAACTCTCTGTTAATTGATTTACGCTTTTTTCCCCTTCCAGTTTTCTTGTTGCTTTTCTTAAATGACCTTTTTACATGTTCATCAAGGAGAAGAAAAATGCTTTTCAGGTGGTTTTTGCTGTTTATTTTTCTTGCCTATCTTCTGTATCTCTTCTCTACCCTTTTATTGTTTTGTGCTTGTGTCTTTCATCAGTTCTTATTTATTTCTACTTTTGTGCATCAAGTTATTTCATTTTCTTCTAAAGCATTTAGAACTAGAAGCTGCTTATAATCCTTAATTTAGCTTTGAACATTTTCTGTTTCCCATGTCCCATTTGCCCGTCCTTTGTTGTTTTGGGATTTATTTCCTACCATCCTTGTGTTCTGAGCAATTAAAGTGTCTTAATTTTTCCTCTCTCTAGATGGATTTTGGTACTAATAACAAAATATTTCTCAAAAAAAATTACACATTTAGATGGCCTGTCGCACTTCTAGTCATATTCCTATGACTCAGTCATATGAGAATTCCTTCTTATTCTCCACATAAATACCATGGAAGTTATTTCTGTATCCTAGTATAGGGTCTATTAAGAAAACTGATGATACTATTTGCTGCTAATAGAACTCAGAGGACACCTTCAGACTGTCAACTTTTCGTCTCTATTTCAGGGTTTTTTTTTTACCATTCCTAGATAAGTGTTCTATTTTTTTCCCCGATTCAGTATTTCAATTCCAAGTTCATGCTGGGAATACTATATAATCAGTATTTGTTTAATAATACTATAATTCCCAACCTTCTGATGTGTTTTACATAAATTCTTTGTGATCTCTGCTTTTAAGGGATAACAAGGTGGTATTGAAGTGCCTCAACCAAGCACATTAAAACTGTAATAAAAGGAGGCAAGGGGAAGAAAAGAAGTTTGGTTAGTTACGGCCTTTTGTATGTTGAGGGCGCATAGATGTTATCACAAAAATTAAATGCTTACACTATGAAAGTAAGCATGGGTTTTAGAATAAATTTAAAACGAATGAACAACAAAATCTCTGCCTAGAGATTTGTAAAAAATGAATTGTCTTTTTTTTTTCCAGGTTATTAATTCTTGGAATCTCTTTTGGGTTTTTAGAAGCTATCAAGCTAGTTATATACAAACTTTAGTGTCAGTTTTGTAGCAAAGTTTTTCCAATACTGACATGGTGAAAACAGGTTGGGGGCACTTGGTAGTGTTGATTCTAGCAGAGACATTATGGTGAAATTGATCTAGCAACTAATGAAACTCAAAATGCAGGTGTATGTTTATATGCTTTGGCTTACTCTTCAGTTAATGGTATTTTGGGACTTTAAATGGGGAGGTGTAGTTTACAAATTTAACAGACTTTTCTGTTGGGTGTTTCCATCTAAAAGAGCTGTTTTGTCAGCCTCTGTGACTGGTTTACAGATGAGCATTAGGTTTATTTCTTTATTTGCTATTTGAAATAAGTATCATGTTTGATATTTCAACACTAAACCATTTTTTGTTGCCAAGGAGGAAGGTTTCTTGATCTGAGATCACAGTTAGCCCAAGCATTTAGATATGTATAATGGTATATTCTGTTAGGTTAAACAGTTACAATGGTAATTTGCCTGTTAAGAAGTTGGCAGCAATGGAAAGCTAATGTATGGCCCTGGCTACTGGGATGAGAAGAATCCAGTGGATTGTAAAAGCATCCGGTTTAAGGGAGACTGTCATTGTGGTCTTAAATTTCAGATGCTCTGCAGAGCTTCTGTGACACTTCCCTGTCAGGGGAACCAAAACTTAAGCCACTTCAGCTTCAGTTTATTTGATGTATCCTACACTGTGTTGGCAAAAAGCCAATTTTAGGTGAAGGAAACTCCAGCTTATACCAAGCAACTGGGAAACCCTGTGTCAAGCTTAACGCAGAAATGTCTTCCTCCCTCCTCTCTTGGTTGTTTTTGTTGGTAGTTTGTTTGTTTGTTTGTTTGTTTTTGAGCTTTTTGTTTGGTGTAGGGTTTGTTTTTGTTTTGGTTTGGTTTTTTGTTTGTTTTTTTCTTTTTTCCTTGGAGATCTTTCTTGGGATTTCAAGCAGATGCAAAAAGACATTTGTATCAACATTTGTAAAACGGGATGTAACTAAAGCATAGCTTCAGTGCTGGCTATGCTGGCTGGGGGGAGCTTGTTTTTTTCTCAACTGTTTTGCAAACTTTATGGTTTGGGTTGTTTTTTGTTTTTATATCTGACATTCACTGTATCTGGTTTGGGCTGTAACTGATTTCCTTTTTGCCATCCCTTCCTCCTGTCAAATCAAGCTTAAGACTGTTCTGGTCTCTGTTTCAGACAAGTAGCAAAGTGAGGCTGACGTTAATTAGCTGTTTATGTTTACCAGATGTAATGTAAATTTTGTTGCTGAAGTTCTATAGTGCAAACAACATTTGGCATTGTGCTGTTTCTTTTCTCTGATGGGCCTTCTCAGTTTCTGAACAGCTATACTTCTTAGGTCTTGAAGGCTTCAATGATTACAAGAATGGCATTTCACCGTGTCTATGTGCAGACTTTGTATCAATTAAAATAAAATTATAGGTGTAATAACTGTGATCCTGCCTTTAATCTCTACAGATTTTTAATATGAAAGCAATATTAAGCATCTTTTAAATGAAGATACTGATTTTATTGTTTGCAAGTGCCCAGCTATTTTGAAAGAGTGGAGAGAATACATAGTTGTAGAAGGAGGTGAATGAAGTGGTGTTCCCCCCCCAGTTTTGTATGCTTGCTGCCAGGGTCCTATTCATCTTGTGACTGGCAATTGTTTTTCTTGGAAAACCTGTATCTTTGTAAGAACGGGTGGATCTTGTGTCTTGTCTATGGGGGACAGTGCAAAGGAAACATGTTTTAAGGAAAATGAAGGGGAAGACTATTAAAGCGGACAGCCCTGGCAAATGTGCTTTAGAATCTAGAGAGGAAAAGGCTGTGTAGTTCTTGGAAAAAAAATTGTTCATATAGTAGCCAGAAGGTTGAGTGGCTTTTTTTTATTTTTTTTTTATTTTTTTTTTTTAAGATCTATTTAGAACTTTTTAAATTTGAAGATACAAATTGGCTTTTTTTTTTTGGTTCATTCTACTGAAAAAATAATGAATATAGTAATATAAGCAATACTATGTAAGGTCAGTCTATGTGGCTTTGAAATGTGGATCTTCAAATACCACAGTTCCAGGATCTGAGAGAAGTTCTATACTCATCATTTCTAATTACATGAGGTATTTTTTTCTTAAGTGAATTATTGGAGGACTTTAGGAATCGATGTATTGAGAAAGAATACATCGGCAAATATTTTATCTATTTGCTGTTGTTTGGCACGTATCTATATTTAGATATGGTGTAAATACAGGTTTCCTGAAGAATTTTGACTGGGCTGGGTAAATTCTGGCTTTCCTTACTACTTGTACATAAGCTGTCTTTTGTGGAAGTTGTTCCTGTGGATTCCAGTTTCTTCCTGACTGATTCAGGAAAGCTTTCTATTCAAGTGAATGGGGAATGGCCTGCAGGAACAACAGTCTTGTAATCCAGACAAAATCTTTCACAAAGAAGATGTATTTTGTAACACCCATCAGTGCATTATGCAGTTTTACTGCTCTCTCAAGTTGGGATCGGCCCATTAGCTCTTCCGCATCTTTCTAGAAGTATAATTTTGTTTCAAAGAATGTCTTATAATAATTGAACGTGCCTGCTTACAACTTCAAAATTATCTTCTGATTAGTAAATATATTTTAAAATTTGTTGGCTGTTTAGAACCAGCCTAGTTTGAGGTGTCCCTAGTTTATGTAGGATAATTTTGCCAGAATAGCTATTCCAAACATAGCAGTTCACTTGTGGAACTACTCTAGAGGTGCATGTGTGCTGGCCTTTTATTTGAGAATAATTCATGTTTGCAAAACAAGGAAAGAAAAAATTCTTGCTGCTTTTTAGTTGTAGCATGCTGAACTCTTCCAGGATAGCTACTGCAGAGAACTTTTTTTCAAAGGACCTATCTGACTAATATTCCTGTGGATGAGGTCCCAGCAAAAAATCATTAGCTTGTATTTCCCAATAATAGAATTAAAATTTATTAAACAATGTATGTGTCACAAGTGGAGTTCCCCAGGGCTCATTGTTGGGGCCACTCCTGTTTGATATCTTTATTGATGATCTGGATGAGGGATTGAATGCACCCTCAGTAATATGGCAGAGGACACAAAATTGGGTGGGAGTGTTGATCTGCTGGAGGATAGGAAGGCTCTTCAGAGGGACCTGGACAGGCTGGATGGATGGGCTGAGGCCAGTTGTATGAGCTTCAACAGGTCCAAGTGAGAAGCCTTGCACTTGGGCCACAGCAACCCCAGGTAGCACTGCAGGCTTGGGGAGGAGTGGCTGGAAAGCTGCCTGGCGGAAAAGGACCTGGGGGTGTTGGTCAATAGCCGTCTGAATGTGAGCCAGCAGTGTGCCCAGGTGGCCGAGGCGGCCACCTGGCTTGCATCAGGAATAGTATAACCAGCAGGACTAGGGAAGTGATTGTCCCACTGTACTCGGCACTGGTGAGGCCGCACCTCAAGTGCTGTGTTCAGTTTTGGGCACGGCAGCATAGGAAAGAAAGACGTTGAGATGCTGGAGAGGGTCCAAAGGAGGGCAATGAAGCTGGTGAACGGTCTTGAGAGCAAGTCTTACGAGGAGCGGCTGAGGGACTTGGGGTTGTTCAGTCTGGAGAAAAGGAGGCTGAAGGGAGACCTTATTGCTCTCTACAACTATCTGAAAGGTTGTAGCGAGTTGGGTGTGGGTCTCTTCTCCCAAGTAACAGGTGAGAGGACAAGAGGAAATGGCCTCAAGTTACACCAGGGGAGGTTTAGATTGAATATTAGGAAACATTTCTTTACTGAAAGGGTTGTCAGGCACTGGAACAGGCTGGGGGGGGGGGGGGGGGTGATGCCAACCCCCGCGGCTGCCCAGGGAGGCGGCTGAGTCACCATCCCTGGGGGTATTTAAAAGACGGGTACATGAGGTGCTTAGGGACATGGTTTAGTGGTGGTTAGGCACGGTTGGACTCGATGATCTTAAAGGTCCTTTCCAATCAAGGGTTTCTATGATTCTATGATTCTCCGTATGTATTGCTAAAAGCATGATTTAGCCAGCAGGACTTCTGCAATTCTTGTATGACAGAAACTACAAATTGCCATTATTCTGCCTCAGCTATCAAAGTAGTTGCATTGTTTTTCTTAAGAGAATTCTTCAGGAACTATTATGTCTCACTGAGAAATCTCTCCTCCTTTGTAATTCCTTATTGTCATTCTCAAACGTTTGTTATTGTTGTGCCACTGAAAAAATCATAGGGAATACTCGTATCAATGCCTATTTTTTGGCACTGTCCTGCAGTAAATATGTATTTTGTTGCAGGAGTTCTTTGCCATTTTTTTCTATTTGATCAGCTAATAAAATCATCAGTTTGTCCTATCAAAAGCAATGAACATAGTTTACACCCCTTTCAACCAATTTTCTTGTTGGAATTTCCCCAGTAGTTTACTGGACATGTTTCCTTACAAAGGTGTTTTCCTACAGATGATTTATTTTACATTGGCTCCACAAAGCAATTGAGAAGTCTAAAGGTAGACAGAAGGGAGGCAGCAGATTCTTGTAAGATGACTTGAAATTTGTTGCAGCCAATGCAAGTACATTATCATTTTAATAGTACTTGAAATATCCAACAATCAACTACCTGAGCAAGTGACTGTAAAAGAAAAAAAAATCTCATGGTTCTTGTGCATCAGTGAGATCCAGGTGTATCTTGTGTTTATTGCCTTCTTGTTGCATGGACTTTGTCAGAATAAGAGCACACTTTGGCTTATTTACTGTGCTAATTGCTGGGATCCAGTGAGCTACAGGACAGTGAATCTCAAGAGACTTGGCATGCTTTTAAGGACAGCCACATTGGAGCACAAAACAGTAGTCCATACAAATGCTCAGGAAAATGAGTAGACATGTAAGGAGAGCAGTGTGGAGGGCACTCATGACTGACTGTTGATGTAGAAGACTCTTGCAGGAGGTAGAAGTGAGGACAAGCTTGCTCAAGGGTATAAAAATACTGCCTGCATATGCAGAGATGCTATTAGGAAAGCCAACATTCTACTATAGTTGAAACTGGTAAGGCATGTCAAAGGCAACAAGAAGAACTTCCAGCACTGCATCAGCAGTTGAAATAAAATGAGAAATGAGAGAAATACAGGCTTTCTGGTGACTGTGACAGGTGATGTAGTGACAGTGAGTATGGACAAGGCTGATGCACTTGGTGCTTTCTTTGCCTTGGTCTTCACCAGCAGCGTCTTCTAGGCCTTTGTACCTATAGATGAGCCTCAAAGTGGAGGGTAACTATTACTAGTGGAAGAGGATTGGGTCAGAGTTCTCTTAGATATGGAAACGGTATGTTTGCATGCTGTTGGGTATAGGGCGCAAGTCTTAAAATTAGGAATACTAACGAGGACTTGGAAAGAGAATAAGAAAGCCAGTGAAGGAAATGTTTAAGATGAATGTGAATGGTTGTTCATAGTGTTACTTCAAAAAGCCTCTTCCATTTGGCTTGTCAATAACTCTGAAGTGTTTTTGAATGTAACATCTTTTGCTGTTAATAAAGCTAGACAATTATAAAGTCAAGCACTGCTGCCTGCTGCTTCTGAATTCCTGAAAAACGTGCTTAGTAATACAGCAGGTTGCAAAACAAATTTTCTCATAACGGATGGGAGCAAATACCTTTTGATACTTAAGAAGTACGCACAGTTGAAATATGTATGGACAAGTAAAGGAGAAATGAAGGATAGGGAAGCAGAACCAAGATCATTAAGACTGTTAGTTCTGGCTTTTTGGAGTGGAACACAGTTTTTACAGATTTCAGCTTTTTAATTTGTGAGAGTAAGTGCACAGTTGTTTCTCTGTTATTCTGCCCTTCATCCTTGTTTGGTTTAGATTAACCTGAAGATGATGTTGACAATGATTAAAATATAACTGTTAAGGAGGCAGCGAGAAAGCTGATAAGATTTACATCTTGCATATATATTTAAATCCCTGTGTGCATCATCTCTTCTTATCTTAGTACTTCTGGGAAAAAATGGTTTTACCATCCATCACACTCAGGTGTTTATCTGTGAGACTGACGATGGTTAATAGAGAAGAATGTTAAACACTCAGCAGTGGAAGTTTGAGAGAAGGGTTAAAGAAGCGACAGGCAGTAAGATGTTCCTGTGTTTTCCTCCCCTTTTTGACTAATGACTAATCTACATAAAATTCCTCTAGATATCATAGTTTATAGACATTTCAATTTAGGATCAGGTATTAAGGTCAGGGGAAAACCTTCCTGGTCTGCCACAAGAGGTTAGAATTTGTTAATGCTTTTCATGAAATGAGTGCATGGATTTAAGTCTGTGCTTAAAATCTTGATGAGCATTCCAGTGAGATGACAAAGCAAGCATGCTGCTGCTGCTGCAAACTTACCCCTGAAAATTCTGTGGTACCTTTGGTCATCAGTATTCGTCTCTGTTTACATCTGTTGACATCATCTGACTGAATCAGATTTATATTCTGAACAGACCCATATCTCTCACTTCTGCCCACTGGCAGAAAAAGATCAGGTTTGTGTATACTGCTTTCCTTGCCACGTTCCAGGACAATTCTTAGTAATGGACGTGTATGGGGCCCTGATTGAGGAGTGCATCGTTAGATACTGTATTATGTTCCAAGAACAGATTGCTTTAATAAGGGAATGTAATGTAATTTGAAACTAATTTCCTGATGTGTGGAGTACTGTAATGTCTCATCTAATGCATGACTTCGCATTTGCAAAGGATCCAGATCATTCCTTCTACATCCAAAGATAACTGTGGGAGTGGTGTGAGATGTAGTGGTTTAGTTCCATTCGTAGTTTGATGTGTGCCCACCTCAGCTTCCTGCAATACCACTATTTTGGAAAGAACAAACAATGAGCAGTAGTGTGCAGCAACGTGACCCATGTATTTTGGTTTCCTGTCTTGATGAGGTTCTTGGTAAGGATATTTATCACTATCCCTTCTCTACTTGGATTGTATGTTCAGGAGAAGCCACTTCATCTAAGTCTCAGCTTCAGCTCTTTGAGACTGAGTGATCATTCTACCCAAGTGTAAGAAATCTTGCTCAAGAGATGTTCAGAATATTTTTAATAAATGAAACCCTGGTTGGTGGGAGGTTGTTGTTGTTTGTTTGGGGTTTTTTGGTTGGGTGGGTTGGTTGTGGTCCCCCCACCCCCTGCAGCTGATAAACCTTTATCATGTCTTCTCTTTTTGAGCAGGCATTCCACTTATTTTAAATTATGGAGTTTGTTAAGAAGTGATTTGTTGTTTGTCCCGCTGAAATTTGTTTTTTTCACATTCTGTAATATCAGTAATTCTTCAGAAGTGTGCTACCATAGGAGCTCTCCCAGTCAGGGAGGCTTCCAGACCTAGTTCATACCTTAGCCAGATCGTTCTTCAGTTACTCTTTGGTAAAATTTTGATGCCTAATGTACTGTCATAAGCTCCTTGCATGGAAGGTACCCAAACTTGATTTTTTACTTTCTAGGGGAGTCTTCTGAAGCAAAAAAATTTATTAAGGCTATATTTCTATGTACTGTGACCTTGTCCTTCTCGCTACTCTTTCTAGACAGTTGACCTCACTGCTGTCAAATTTGACTTTGATTTACTTTGAAAAATATACACAATCTGCATTGGTTTGTTATTCATCCATTGAGACAAATTATTGTTGATAAACCAGCATTTTTCTGGCCCAGAAAGCATAGTTATACAGTAGAAGAAAAGAAGGCTTTCATTTTCTGTCATTCTTCAAGCTTTCTAGGGGTTGGGCCTTGTATTTTAATGTTCATTTTGCACTTCTGCATACAAGTCCTATTTTAATAGGTTCTAATGCTCTCATGTAATATGTTCCTGTCTTGTCTTACTACACTAGTACCTATGTGCTGTCTGATAGTGCTGTGCTCGATCTCTGCCGATCTATTTTTTGTTTTTAGAAAAGTCATTTAAGATGTCACTAAATGTGTGGTATTTAAGATATTCAACACTGCTTTTATTTGATGTGCTAGGTTATGTACTCATGATTTACTTGAAATCTTGAATCTGTTCTTTCAGAACTGGTAAGTTGACTTGAGGTTGTGTAGCAGTAACGTACATTCTAGCTGTCAGAAGCATCTGTTTGGCGTGGGGGTTTTTTGTTTGTTTTTGTGTGGTTTTTTTTAAGAGAATTGTTTGGTAGTAGCATTAATATAGAAACATTTCCTAGCTGACCAAGTGTCAGAGTAGGTTTTCTCATGGCATGCCCATGTTGACTTTCCAGCTGCAGAAAACTGGAAGAGTGTAATACAGTTCTTTTAGAAAGACAAAATCTTATTGGTTAGACTTTCAAAGTATTGTATTGACATATCTGGGTCTACTGTTTATTGTTAGTTTTAACATGGTAGTAGTCTCGAATTACTCTGAAAACCTGTGTGTTCACAGCTGCCTATTGGACCACATAGCCCAATTCTGAATGTTATAAAAAAGTGCTACAGAACATTTTAAATGCAGACTCTCAAAGCAAATTTGTAATTTCACAGCCTTGTAAGTATTTCACAACTTCTTACAGTTTGTCATTATGTAGACAGATGTTTGCAGACAATTCAGTTGTAAATACATATATATTTATACACACATGCAGAGAGTGGGAGAGGCAGTATAAAACAATGTCTGCACTTATGAAGCTGATATAATACGTTATACAAAAAACCAAACTGCCAGGAATATAAGATTCTGATAGCTTAATGTACCCAAGTGTACATAGTTAATAACTTTTTTGCATAATGCTTCTGTTAGTATTAACATGGCCAGCCCATGTTAATACTAACAGAAGGTTAAATTCCTTAGTCCACAGAGTGAAGTGTTACTGCAAGATGTTAGAAAATGACATAGTAGAAGATACAGAATTTCCTTCTGAGCATTATAAAGAAAAATAATTTTATCCTTTCCAGAGATGTTTCTGGAGAGATTAATATTTGGGATATAAAATGTTAAATAGGATATTATTTTTTCTGAAACCTGTTATGTGTTTAATTTAGCCTTAAGAGATAGAAAATACATCCATCTACATTGCTTTTAAGTGCCCCATGGCTTTTAGGTATCTCAAACAGATTTAGACAGTTACTGGTTTATAGCAGACTTGTGTCCTTCAGTGGCTATGCAGTGTAGTACCACTGTGTTAGATGCAGTGAGTCTATCAGACGCTCCTTCAGGCACTGTATAGCAGAGGACAGAATAGAGCACCAGTTGCGGGAGTGACGAAAGCAAGCTAAAAGTAAAATATTGCCGCATTTTGATGTTTAAGAAAATCATGTAGCTGTATTCCAATTTTCAGAGCAGTGGAAAGAGTTCTGTGTTGGAAAGTCTTGTGGGGAGGGATCTGCTCCCACGAGGTACTGGAGTTGTCACCCGGAGACCCCTTATTCTGCAGCTGGTGCATGTTTCCCCTGAGGATGGTCGGAAAACAGCTGGAGATGAAAATGGTAAGTGTGATCCAAGAGTGTGTTTTGCCTAATAGGAAAGAGACTTTTAATCTTTTGTGTTCATTTGACTGAAAAATCAGTTGTTGTAATCTTAAAACTTGGACTTTCTTCCAAATTTACTTGGAAGAAAACACAACTGTTGTCACATCTGTTCTGTCCATTTAGCAAATGTCATGAAGTCAAGATCTTTTGGATATTCAAAATATCTTTAATGTTTTAATCTTTCCTGTTCATTCTTAGGAAACGCTTTTGAGAAAAGCAGGCCAAAGAAAGCATTTCAGTTATGATGATTGTCTGAAGTATAGAGAACATGTTGTTCTTCCACTCCTCTTTTGCTGTATAAATAAGATTTTTCCTTTAGAGGATGAGTATGTGAGTTTTTAGAAGGAGCTTAGGAAATAGGTAAGTTCTGAATAGAGCGTAAGGAGAAATGAAAACAAACTCGTAGTAGATGCAGACAGGATTTAATGGGCATATTCTGTAGCTTACATGTGCTTTGTTACTGGGCTGCACTGAGAGATTCCAAGTGCATCAAGAACAATTTAAATGTTCTGAAGCTGTCTAGTTTGGAGCTTGTGTCTTCTGTAGTGTTTCTGTATAATCCTTCAGCAGATCAAGAAAGTAATCTCAGTTGTCCCTTGGGAGTTTTAAATGCTCATTCTATACTAATGAGTGCTCTTGATCTTATGAAAGAGCAGCAGGGGCATATCCACCTTCTCATTGTAAGATAAATCTTAGCTTTTTGATGTAGACAGTAAAAATTACACAGGCTTTTGATGGTGTGATAAACTTGAGGCTATAGTTATTCCTATTGTGTTCAATTTTCTTTGGAGTTTATTTCTAGCAATAGTATGTCAAGGTATCAGAAGCTTTTTACAGTATTTGTTTTCATGTAATATTTATAGCCTTTGGTTTTCAAAGAACAGTTACTAATATTGTGCAGCTTAAGTTTTAAGCTCCAATTTTCATTATTACTGCAAGCAGAGAACACAATTTGGGTTAGTAACAGTAAAGAACTTTCAGTGTGCAATCCAGGGTGTGCTGGTTTGTGAGAGACTGTAGGACAATTCAGGTTGGAAATGATCTCAGGAGGTCTCTAGTCCAACGTCCTTCTCAAAAAAGGGCCAACTCTGAACTCAAGACGATGTTGCTCAGGGTTTTATCCCGTTGGGTCTTGAAAACCTCTAGGGGTGGAGAATTCAGAGAGTCTCTGGGCAATCTTAGAAATGGCATGTTTGGTCTGTTTAAATGTGGTTTTATGTTACTTGGATTGTGCGGTGTATAGTTTCTAGTACTTTTTAGAATGCTTTGATTCTGAGTTGTAGGATAAAATATGATTTTGTTCTGCTCTGCAACTTTACAGGTATAAAAGATGATTTTGTAATTAGAGTATTCTGAGTCAAGACAGAGCCTTTCTGTTGTAGTTCGCATTTGATCCAGGGATTGAGATTTTAAATTTAAAATGGGATAATGGTATTATTGCATAAGGATGTTGGGCTAAATTAATATTTAGATCTTTGGAGAAAGAAAATCAGTATGTAAGGTGTACATGTTATAATCTCTTCTTGATGTTCCTTTGAGAGAGATGTAGGCTTGTTTGGTAAGAACAAACAAATGTTTATGCCTTACCAGTTGCGTTTGAAATGCTTCTCCCTCCAAAATTCAGGCAAAATGCAGCCTAAATGGTTTTGTCAGTGATCTGGTTTAGCATATGTACAGATTGTGTTGTTACATCTGAGAAGATGGGATTAAGTAGCTTGGAAAGAAAAAAGATGGCAACCTCTTACTCTGGCTATGCTGTCTGACATTGTAATAACTCACTATACTGTTACAGGTCATATTTTTGTTTGCTATGAGGTGGATGTTAAGATAGGGTTGAATATGGGTTTGTGATTTCCTAGAGGGAAATCTTTCCATAGTCTTGCAGAAAAGGATTTTCTCCAGATGAGGGGATTCTTCTTTACAAATTGAATATTGGACAAGAGAGTATCAGTCTCGGCATTAACTGAATGTGCTGGTAGTGAACTCTCTGTGTGCACAGATACTTTTATGCAACTGCCTCTCTTTTTGTGATTTCTGTTTTGTGATTTGTCACTTTATCCATCCTAATGCTTGCTTTAGATATGTACTAGAATTACATATAAGTGCATCTCTTTAAAAAATAGTACTAGTCTGTGGTTCTTGTAAGCTTAAATTTTACCTCTGTGTGTTTGCATCCAGAAAGCTTTCCTGTTTTTAACAGAAAGCACTTTGGATTGCTCTGGTATTCATATAAGCATGGACAATTGACTGGTCTTTGACTACAAAGAAAAAAAAAACCTGGTGTCTCTCCAACAGCTTAATTTTGACATCATCTGATGCACATGAGCTGCCAAAGAACATCAGTTTGTATCACCTTAGGGGGCTTGCTCAGTTGGTTTGGGGGTTTTTTTTTGGTTTTGTGGTTTTGTTTAGTGGGGTTTGTTTTGTTGTTTTGACTTTTTTTTTTTTTATTTGATTCTTGGGAGCACATTGGTAAAGATTGTTGAGAAAGAATTGCAGCCAGACATTTGAACTAACTTCTGATTTTCTAACATGCAACATTAAAGATCATTTCTGCTGTTCCTCAAAGTCACTGATGAGCTAGATGGTACCCTTGTACAGTCGTCACTGCAATAAATCAAGATAGTCAGAAAACAGCAGAGATGAATTTTCCATTAAATATGAAGTGCTATGTTTTCATAATGTGATATTTCAGACTAATACATGTATTCTACAGATGCGTGTGGATTGGTGTGAAGGAAATGTTTTCATGATGGTTTTACTGTTTGTTAGCCTCTAGTGATTCGGCACATACAGGGTGTTTGATGTGGTGATACCACACTGTGGTGTTCTATTACCAAATCGCAAGAGAAGCAGCGTTTAGGAGAGACCTGGGCCTGGTCTCGTGAATTATTGAATTGGTCTTGTAGCTAAGACCTGTTCTGGTAGCTTAGCTGTTTGTTAGGAAATGGAAAAGAGGAGGGAACATATGAATGGTCAATTAGTAAATGTTTACAGGTTCTTTGTGTGGTGTTTTTTGTTGTTGTTTGTTTGTGGTTTTTTGTTTTGTTTTGTTTTTTTGTTTGGTTTTTGTTTTTGTCCAAGATAGGAAGCTGAACATTGTTTAAATTCTGAACAGATAGAATTGATACGGAACACAGGAATAATTAATACAGATCTGTTGCTTGCTAATCAACACTGTTATGTCAGCTTTTTGCTCTCTACTTCGAATAGGAATCTCTTACCCCTAGCTCCCAAACAGTATGGACTGCTTCATTGTACTTAGCTTTGTAGAAGCACAGAAGAAAAAGAGCTTTCACTCGAAAGAGCTTGCCATCTAGTTAGTGTCAAGGATGGCAAAAATGGTGCAAGGTACAAAAGGGATTGGAAGACGTCTGCATTTTCTCATGAGTTAGATTTTTTTTTTTTTTTTAATTTAGAGAAAGAGAGCTAGGAAGGGATGAGGTGAAGCAGGGGGAAAAAAGAGAGTTCAGATAGTAGTTTGCTGGGTCCAAGAGCTGAGAAGGTTTGGGAACTAGAAAGCTAGGAAAACAGGTAAGATTCTTCGTGTTTTGCTGATTTTTGTCTTTTTTAGTATATGGGAAGTTCTTGTTGCCGTGCTGCAAGAAATTGTCTATAGTGGTAGCCTTTTATGACTGAACAGCTTCTTTGTGCTCCTATTGTTTATGAGGAACATTGCTACTGCTTCAGGAAGGGAGAAGAGATATGTGAATAACTGAAGCTGGTTAGCATTGTACTGTATTTGAAATTCTTAAAGGAGCATTGCAGTATAGAGATAAAAAGTAACAATTCGGTGGAGGACAGTCCTGAGAAAACTACTGTAATCATGTCTAGTTTTCCGGTTTATTAATAAAAGTTTTCAGGTTGCACTCAAAGATATGAAAAGCCAGAAGAGCAAACAGACTCTTGCTTTTTTCAGATGTTTTTTGAAAGGCAGGATCTGTTTTTTCTTAATAGCTGCTGTTTTAATAATTTCCTATAATCTGTAATACTTAATTTTATAATGGCCGAAATGTCATTTCTGCACACTTTTATCTAGCATTGAATCTTGAATGTGTGATTAATTCACCTGGAAGCTTTGCCCGAAAACCTTCCAGGAAGTAATATAACCAGGGGAAGACAGATTTAGCAGCGAAGCTGGCGATAGTAAAATGTAAACCAGAACACTGGGTTGTTGAATGTAGGCTAATTAAAGTATTTTCTCCTTGTCTTGAGCATTCTTGCATTTTGAGTAATGCAAATCCTTCCTCCTTTCCTAAAAACTCCTTTGCATTAAATTAGAGCTATTGGGCAATTTTTCTCAAATATTAAAGGGGTGTCAGTACAGACTTCCTCAGAAGAGTGGGGCAAGAGTTTCACCGCTGTATAAAATGAAACTTCTAAAAGCTTATATGCAGACCAGATGAGATTTTCTGTACACTTCAGGAGACTGCGTTTATTCCTTAACTTTCTTTTTTCTTCTTTTTTTATGTGCACCAAGGCTGAGGCTAAGACTAAGCCATTTACCATGGCTTCAATCTGCGCTGGTGTTATATATAGCAAAGAAAACTTGCGGCTTCTTAAAGCTTAAAAAACTGTCAGTCTTCTTTGATCTATGCATCTGAGCAGAATGCATTTCTTTTTTTATATGTATTTTTAAAAGTTAATAGCTGATACTAAACCAAAACTTTTCTTTATACACAGAACTAAGCCTAGTACCTAACGGCAAATTACTATGCCACCACAAAACCAGTAATTTAAGGCTAAAACAGTGTGTCCTAGGAGGACATCATCTCCCTAGGAGGGACATAACAGGAGAGTGCTTGGTCCATATCTTTCAAATGTAATGGAGGCAGTATCTTGCTATATCTTTTTCTTTCTGGCTTTATGCCTGTCTTTACTTTCTTAGGTTCAGTTTTTAAGAGGGGATGAGCAATTCAGTCTTGAAGATACTGTAGTTTCTTCCTGCATGTGCATTTTGCATTATTTCCTCTGAACTGCAAATAAACTAAACCTGTTTAATAACCTGGAATTAACGAGCCCTTTCACTTTGCGCTTATTTTGGAGACTGGTATGTAATTTTGCTTATTTACCAACTGAGACAAACAAAAGCTGCCTACTAACAATGTTTTCTTCATAGTTCATGTGCCTGCAGAACAGTAAGGATAAAAGTTTGTTTTTTAATTTTTTTTTCCTTAATGGATCCAGTCCATCTAAATCACTGTATTTCCATTGATTATAAACCTTTGACTTACCCACGTTAAGAAGGGTGATAGCTAATGTTGTCTCTTCTTAAATCTGTCTCAGAACTGCTGTAATAGCTGGTTTTTGGTTTTTGTTTGTTTTTTTGTTTGTTTTGTTTTGTTTTTTTAAACCAGCATTAGAAAGATTGATGCAAAACCCCGTATTTCTTTCCCATACAGTAATATTAGTTCCAGTGGCATTAAAAATGTTTCCTCTTTCTCATTTTTGCCATCATGAAATGGTGAGAAACATATTTCACCAAAGTTGTTCAGCTTTGCAGAACATAATGGTGCTGTTTTCTGTGCTCAAATAAAAATATTGCAAGCTGTTGGGATTAGATGAACAGCAATAATAGTCATCATAAAGTAAATTTTATAATATAAAATATCTGATTAATATACTTCTTTTATCAGTGTTAAGATCTTATTTCTGTGCATATTAATGTTACACATTCTCATCAATAATAGAATAGCATGGACATCTGTCTGCATGAGTTTGTGATCTTTGTATTACAATCTAGTACTGAAAGTTAATAAAATGCTATATTAAATACGTTTAAAAAATTTAAACATCATTCAATGCTGTTTCTCTTTAACTGCAGACCCTGCTACATGGAAAAATCCAAGACACCTTTCTAAAGGTTGCCTTTATCCACTTGCTTTTTCTCCCTATGCATAAAGTGCATGCTTATATACACTAAGCCACATACATTTCATACCACTTTCTTGTTGATTACACTTTTACTTTACACTTTGGCTACTGTGTTGATTGATTATTTTGCTGAGTCTTGTGATCTGGTTGATTTTTAGTTTTCTGACCTTGTTGCATTAGAATGAGATGATTTTTGCTTTTCTTCTTTATCGTTGCTGCTTCACAGATTTCCCTGCACTTTTAATTCCCAAATCCTTTAAAAAAATCTCTATCAGTATCTTGAAATTCAACTTCAGTAGAAAAAAAATGTTTTGAAAGATGACTTGATTGTAGGTAACCAGTGTGTTTGCCAAATGGCCAGATTTCTTACAGAGCAGATTGCTGTATCGGGGAGCAGAGGGGAAATGACCACAAACTAAAAATTTGAAATGGAACTTACACTTCCACCCAAGTATTAGTGATATCTCGCAGCGTCAATCAAGCAGCTGCCTGTGTTATGAAGCAGGAATTGACAAAACCTCCTTTGCCGTTTCTGGGACTGTTCTTGAATAGCCCCAAGTAATTCTGGACATCAGTGTTGACTGAGGAGAGTTAAGATGTTTGGTCCTTGACAGATTTGGGAAGAGACATGTTCTCCTATGACTTCGTTGTTATGCAGAATTCTAATGTGTTTTCTGTTTGCTTGGCTTTGGTTCTACAGGTTTTTCTAACTTACTTCTTTCAGCTGTAATTTGATCTCACTTGCATGGTAAAAGAAAAGATGCAAAAGGCTAGGGTTTTTTTTCAGGTTTTTTAAGCTATTGCTGATAATTCTTTTGTTTTCTGTTGCAAGCTAGTATTTAATGGATAATTTCTGAAGAACAGTAGGATAGCTGATTGGCTCAGTCACAATTAGGAAGGTGGACCTTATGTAAGAGAGGCAAAATGAGTAATGAGATGTTATGTTTAAATAAGCAGAATCATAAATATATTTGTACTAAGCTATTTAACTCTAATTAGCAGACTAATTTTTCTCTTGCTGCTTGGGGAGAAAAAAAAATCACATTGTAGTTTTCAACAAATAGACTCTTGGAAAAATGTCACTGAAACATCTGCTTCCTCCTCCTCATGTACTGATTCTTTGTTTTCAGAGATAGATGCTGAAGAGTGGGGTAAATTTCTTCACACCAAAAATAAGGTATGTTTACTCTGATGATGGAGTAGCAGTATCATAAATATGCTATGCTGTACGTACCAAAAAGGAGATTATTCTACCTGCTCTACAATATGCCAAGATATTGAGGATTTTCTGATTTGCTTTTTGAGTAGAAAACTTCTGCAAATATTCTTTTAAACTCCAGGCAGAAAGTTTATCAATGGTTACCTGTTGTGTGGGTCATTAATTCTGCTGAGTTATTTATCTTAATCCTTTCTGTGTTACTTCATTGATTTTTAATTTCTGTGCATTGGCAAAATTAGAATGAATATTGCAAAGAAAAGGAAATATATAGCACAAGTCATTTCAGGCCACTGAAGAATTGGCTACTTTAGAGATTTATTAGAAAGCTAAGAAAAGGAAGGAAGAAGCTAATGCGCTTCAGGGGAAAAAGCAGAACCTGAGATGACCTAGGACTTTAATTAGAGAATCAAAGCTTAATTCTTTGCTAGAAGAAAGTAATCTTTTGGTTGGTAGATGAATTATTTAAGTATTTATGACTTTAAACTGATTTTTCTCACCTTCTAGGCAGTGGTAGAAGTTGAAGGAAATGGAGAGGGGAATGCAGAGGGAACCTGTGCAAGGGTAGCTCTGTGCTAACTTATTTTGGATTGGTGGAAGGAGGATAGTTTTGACAAGAGTGGAAAAGAAATGAAACTGACTCTGTTCTTTGTCCTCTTTGAGATGAGAAGTTCAGGCTACATGTTGTTTATTAACTTCAAATGATTGCAACTAGATTAGAAATGGAATTAAGTGTTTGAAATTCTCTTTAGGTGAACACTATTTTATACCACGTCTGACACTGATAGGGTAGTAAGTGCCATCTCACAGAATTGATCAACAGATTAAATACCAAGATTCCAATTTCTGTAATTTTTAGCAGTGATGATTACCATTAGCATTAGCTTAAGGGCTAATAGTCATTCTTATTTTTTCTCACCTTCTATATAGTTAGTTACAGAGTTTTTGGATAGCATTATTTTGCAGTTAGGTAAGTGAATGCTATCTTTGATTTTTAAACATTTTTCTTCTTTCATACTTCAGATCTATACAGATTTTGATGAAATTCGTCAGGAAATAGAAAATGAAACAGAGAGGATTTCAGGGAACAATAAGGTAAATGTGGCACTGTCCATCTTTGTCTTGCTATAGATTCTCTTGCTGCTTTACTTAAACAGTTTTGGTAGCTAGAAGTGAAAAGCATTGAACTATTCTAATGAAGAACACAGTGATGCTGCTTGCTATCTTGAGATTTTTTTCACTGTGCTTGTGAGATAAATTACTTCAGCTAAAAGAAGATGCAGAGAATTGCTGCTGCTTTACTTCAAAGCTTCCGTCATAATAGGGAAAAAAACCCTTTGAGTTAAACTTGCTTCTGTTTTTCCACATACATGGCTTTATGTGTAATTGTAAAATTTAGTATTCCATTCTTGCATATCTATAGAATCATTGAAATATAAAAGCTTTTATGCACTATATTGAGGGGGAAAACAGGGCTGCTTCCAAAGACAAAGGAATTGCTTGATAGATGTGGCTGTCTTTTTTTCCTTACCATGTAGTTGTAAGGTGTATGTGTCAAGGCCAGGACCTTTAAAGGTCCCTTCCAACTTATACTATTCTATGATAGAAGAAGGATTTTCTAGTATGAGTCTACAGTTTTTTTCTTTCTAATGGATACATTTAAATAATCCAGTACAGTGATTAATTTTTATTATTAATATGTTTCTAGGGGATCAGTCCTGAACCTATTCATCTTAAGATTTTTTCATCTAATGTTGTAAATCTGACTCTTGTGGATTTGCCTGGAATGACAAAGGTAAGATTGAGAATGCTTCTCTTCTGACTCGCTGAGAACAGTATGTTTTGAAACAAGGTGTGTATGTTCACTCTTTGGCATTATTCTGCATTGTTAGATAAACAGCTTATTGTTAGAGGAAAAAGGTTTAGTTGGTTACATAAATTTGAGATGTCTTCATCTTCTGGTGTAAGATTTGGGTTTCTGGTGCTCTTCGCTGTTGTAAGAGGTAGATTTGCTGAAGTTCTTTCTCTTTCTGTATACAATTGAGGGGTTGGAAGTGTTGCCCGGGCTGCATGTTCTTCTTAATGGAAGAGCACTCAAATAGAGTGCTTTTAATAGAATAGCACTCACAGTTTAAAAGTTGTACCTGCAGATGGATGGGTAGTTGACAAGTTTTGAAAATGTTTTCCCCATTGCTTCTCCAGAAGTTGCTATGCGTATTTTGCGTAAGAAGTTATATAAAGTGAGGATACAATAGGAGAAATGTTGAGGTCCTGTTTGTTGAGGTTTTATACCACATAATTTTCTGTGGCCTGAAGATGACAAGGTGACTTCTTTCCCTGTCTGTGCATACACGTACATACACTACTCTGACAGTTGTGCAGGTGATTCTTGGATACCAAGTCGTCTTGACAATAGTATGAAATAATTTGAATTGATTCTTATTTCTGTGAGAGTGTTTTTGATATATAAATCTTTGAAGATATTCCTTTTCTATTCTGTTTGTGAAGGGGGAAGGAAAGGGCTGGAAAACTTTATCTTATACCATGGTATAGGGTATGAACTTTCAATGAGTAACCTCATACAGGCATAAATATACAGTTTTGAACAGTTCTATGTTGTTTTTTCTCTAGGTGCCTGTTGGTGATCAGCCTAAGGACATTGAACTTCAAATAAGAGAGCTAATCCTTCAATTCATCAGCAACCCAAATTCAATTATTCTGGCAGTCACAGCTGCTAATACAGATATGGCCACTTCAGAAGCACTTAAAATTGCACGGGAGGTGGATCCAGATGGTAAGCAGCAAGAATAACTGGATGCTGTAATTCAATTTCTTTAAATGAAATCCTAAAATAAAACTGAAGTTGTTTGGGCAAAAAGTAGTAAGAAAAACAAATGTCACTGCATTTTCTAGAAAAAAAAAAAATACAATTATTTGCTTAAAACCTATCTGGTACAGTCTCTGCAACTCAGAGAATGCTGTGGTAAATTAATATCTAACAGGTTTCTGGCTTATGAATGCAGCAGATAATGATTTTAGTAGTCATAGGAGACACTTCTGTTTCCAGAGCAGCAAAATGGCATTACAGAATATTGGGGGGTGTGAGATTTTTGGTAGTTTACAGTGGTCTCTTAGGATGAGTTCATGCTTTATTGTCCAATGTTGGTTGTTTTAGTAGAGAAAATATGCCACCCTGCAGCTAGTAATTGAGTGTCTAGCTGTTAAAGACTTATAGTAGGAATAAAATTAATATATACTGTCAGTATCTATTTTGGTGCCTTGCATTTAATGTGACAGAACTGACTGATTTGATTTAATCTAAAAAGAGGATTATCATTTTATATTTACCTAATGACTTTGAAACAGATCGGAAGCTACCGGATGCCGCCTTCTTGTTTTTGGGAAGTACTGTCAGTACCATCAACTAATAAATGGCACTGTGTGATTTGAAAGAATATGGAAGAGTATACCTGGAAAATAGGTATACTGAGGTTAGGCTAAAATTTAGTGTTGGTATGCTTTACCCTCAATTTTCTCTTCCCATAAAGTGTAATATTTCCCTGATCGTTTTCCAGCTCCCAAGTTGGCTTTGGCTTATCTGCCTAAAGCCTTTATGGGTTCCACAGCCATAGAACTCGAGGGAGAACCTCTTCTGGCAGTCTTCTCAGTTAATTTGTCTTGGTTCAAGGCAGCAGACCCTTCCCTTTTAATTTACCCTCGTAGAAGTGATCAGCTGTGACTTTTGGATCACTTCCCAAAATTCTAAACCTTAAAGGTCTGGGGTTGCAGGTTCTGTAGGAAAAATGGTATGTAATGAGAACTTGAAGTATTAAAGTAGGTAGACTCTCTGACTTGCAATTATCTGAAAGCTTCAAGACCCAAGAACCTACGGGTTTATCTGAGGTACGGATTTATTTTTAGACTCAAGTGTTATATTAGTGTTATATTTTAAAGAACACATTTTTGCCACCTTTCTTTTCAGACCCAAGGGTCCGCAAAATATTAAGGTCCCAAACAAATCCTGTGCATGTTAGTCTGCCTATTTAGATGTGCTATATTTACCTATTTTAATTAATTTAGGTCACCTTTTCCTCCACAGTGCCCAATATGAAGCTTAGTTTTAATTTGGAAAACATGTAGTTCAATGAAAATACATTTCATTAGCAAAATTAAATCCCCTAAAGCTTCTTCAGTGGATGGATTTCAAGTTATTCAGTCTCTTGAGGCTTTCAGCTATGTATTTGATGCACTGTGCTGGAAGTGGGCCTGTTGGCTCCTTTAGCAGCTTCTCCAGTGGGTAGTGGTATTTCAAATATTGTTCCAAACAGATTGCCATTATGTCTGGTCCTACATGTATGCCAGAAATATGTTCAGTCCACTGACACTTGCAAGTCACCTGCCTGCCTTACTTCTCTCTTCTCTGTAAGTGCTTAGTAATGCCTCTAACCTCATGTAGTATGCAAAAATGTTTGTTATAATTAGTAATGACTATAATTTCAAACTGCATGGTGCCTAAACCTTGTTCTTTAACAAGGACTGTGTGGGGAGAAGTAACTGCCAAGTAATTTCTTACTCTTTTGTTAATAAGGGGCTCCCGATAAACTGACACCACAGGTCACATGTTCTTGTGCCAGTCTTTGCTGGTTTGCAGTATTAAACTTCATGCATCTGTGTGAGGAACATTTTGAATGCTGAGTTTTAGCTACCCTGATGAAGACAAAACATCCCTGTGAGTGAGTTTTCCTTTTGGTAGGTCGAAGAACCCTTGCTGTTATCACAAAGCTGGATCTCATGGATGCTGGCACTGATGCTATGGATGTGCTTATGGGAAGAGTGATTCCAGTCAAACTTGGCATCATTGGAGTAGTGAACAGGTCTGTCTGGGCACATTGATGCTATTTTAAAAACTGTGTTAATATGAAGTAATGCTTTTGGCTTTTTTTATCCATGAATGTGGTTTTAAGGACAAAGTGACTTGATGTTGAAATAAATTTCTGAATAAGCAAACGAGAAGCTTGTTGCTCACTTCTCAAAAGCCTGTCCTCTTCTTCCACTCAACCAATTGCTTATTTAGAAAGGAGTAGGGACACTTACTTCTAAAAGAACTGTAGCGTCACTTTGTTTTTTAGCTTGAGGGATGCTTCTGGTCAGCAGTTCACATTAGCAGTGATGCAGTACAAATCTTGTATAAATTAGTGCTAACTGCATACAGCTGTAGTACTGTTCACTTTTGTTTTGGTATCAGCTAGGTCAAATCTTACATAGTTTTGATAAAAGTGTTGCTTAGTCTGTGTACAGCTGCTACCCATACGGATTTGTTGACTGTGCTGCATGGAACAACAAATGAAAACCTTTATTGTCTAAGGAAGAGATGTTACGTGTGTAAAGCAAAAACCAGTTGTTACATGTCCTGTCCAGAAAAGCAGAAGTGTAAATTATTTTTACTTTGCATCTGTTAACTAGTATGTAACTGTGCCTTTTAATTTCAGGAGTCAGTTGGATATTAACAATAAGAAGAGTGTAGCTGATTCCATTCGTGATGAGTATGGTTTTCTTCAAAAGAAGTATCCTTCCCTAGCCAATCGAAATGGAACCAAGTATCTTGCGAGAACACTGAACAGGTATTACATATCATGTAAAATAAATGTGTGCTTTTAAAAATACTTTAAGATATAAATTGGTGGGTTAGAAGTATGTGTAAACATTTATTTTTACCTTTCCTTTCTCTTTTGGTGCTATACAGTGATACATTAAGGAAAACTCTGGTTCAAAATTCAGTTTCTGAATTTACTGTAGTTTTCCTGAGCAAATGTTTTCCTTTGGTGATTATTTTCTGTCTCTTCACTGTTTTGATGGAGATGATAAAGCTGAAAGTTTTCCTCCATTCTAATGAGGGACTGTTTTCTATTTTTAGACTACTGATGCATCATATCAGGGATTGCTTGCCAGAACTGAAAACCAGAATCAATGTTTTAGCTGCGCAGTACCAGTCTCTACTAAACAGTTATGGAGAACCTGTTGAGGACAAAAGTGCCACTTTATTGCAGCTTATTACCAAATTTGCCACAGAATATTGTAACACTATTGAAGGAACAGCAAAATACATAGAGACTTCGGAGCTGTGAGTACTAAATGGTTTTCTAGAATATTGACTGAGCAGTTAGATCAACCCAGTGGCTCTTGCTGGCTTTCATTGACAAGAATACTACACTAGAGCGTAACATACTAAAAAATGTTTAAATCCCAGAAACTGTAAAAAAATGTTTGCAATGAGAGTTTTTTTTTTCTTGTTTGCTACTTCGGTTGTTATTTTGTTCTTTCAGATGTGGTGGAGCCAGAATCTGTTACATTTTTCATGAGACATTTGGAAGAACTTTAGAATCTGTTGACCCACTGGGTGGCCTTAACACAATTGATATTCTGACTGCCATTAGAAATGCTACTGTGAGTGTTCTGTATTTCTAAGTGTTGTTGCTATATATTGGATTTGAAGATAAGGTTTCAACAAAATTGTGCTCATTCAGTCCTGTGAATTAATGATCTCAGCTGAATAAGTTCATATAAAGAAGCTGAATGTTGCTTTTTAGTGTTTTAAGTGGAAAAACTGTAATATCCAAATTTCCAGCCATTATGGAATGAGTTTAAGATGAACGCTTACATCTAGTTACTGTAACTTCCAGGCTGAAATAAACCTCAGGCCACGCTTTGGCAACTGTATGCTGAAGCTACTATATATTACAGAAAGAGTGATGGAAGACTGCCCCTCCATTTATGTTGCATTAAGCGCTTCTGTTAAAGACTCAGTCTGTGATGTATGGGCTAGGACACATTCAGATATTCTATGTAAGGGACACAACTTTTCAATGGTTCACTGTTTACATGACAGATTTGGTTTCTTGTGAATATGGGAATTGGTGTTACTAAGAATTATCAGAGCAAGTTCACTTTTAAATTTTGCAGTATATAGAATGCTCTCTCCTTAGACCTTGACTTTGGATGTCAGACATGTAAGTCTGCTTTTGTATTGTGTTCTGTTGGGTGTGCAGACGGGTTTCTGCATGGTCAATAACTGCTGAAACGTGGAGCGCATTAGGTGCTCTGCAGCGATGATCTGTGTGCATGCTCTTACCCTTCTGTAAATGTAAACCAGCATTTAGTAACAGGAGGGATGTCTTGTTTTATGTGACATATCACATCTTTGTGTTTCTAAAGCTCATTTAATTAAAAAAAAAAAAAAAAGTTTCAGGTAAAAAATGGGTTTTGTATAACTAAGCATTGGTCTGTATAGTCATAAATGAAATTATCCCTAACACTGTAAATCCGTGAAACTGTGTTACGATTATACTTAAGAGAACCCCCACACACACCTACAGTAAGAATGGTATGTATGCCCAGGACTGTCAAATAAATAATGGTAACTTTTCTCTCTGAAGCTAGGAAAAGAGTATCTTTACCTTTATAATAATTTTTTTTTCCATCTTGAATCCCCAAGTGTGAAAAGAATTGTTCATAGTTGTAAGCCTAGAGCGACATTAGCAGGTAGAAATTGTCAAGATTCTATAAGGATGTTGCTTCATCGTTACTTAACACAGAGTTTGTCTTAAAGGTATTAACTTTCTATTTTATATCTTTTATATTTAAACATTCTTGTAACATATTTTACTCTTAAGACCTGTTCTCAGTGTTCTTTTGGGTGCGAGCACTGTGGCCTGATTTATTGTGGGCTTCATCAGATACCACTTCTTAGAAATGCATGTTATTTTAATACAGAATTTAGCAGCTTTTTCCCTCCTTTTGAACTAGGGTCCCCGTCCTGCCTTGTTTGTTCCTGAAGTTTCATTTGAATTGCTGGTAAAAAGGCAAATCAAACGTTTAGAAGAACCTAGCTTGCGCTGTGTGGAGCTGGTTCATGAAGAAATGCAAAGGATTATCCAGCATTGTAGTAATTACAGTACACAGGTAAAAATGCATGTGTTAGAATCATGTTTGTAATTATTCCCCACCCACACCTCCCCCAAACAAAACAAAACAAAAAAATCTGGAAGTCTCATAAGTAAATTTTTGGTTTGCTTTTAGGAGTTACTGAGATTTCCTAAATTGCACGATGCCATAGTTGAAGTAGTAACCTGTCTTCTGCGTAGAAGACTTCCTGTCACAAATGAAATGGTAACTTTCTATCTACTATAATTTTGCTGAAAAAAAGTGTGTGTTTTCTGGAGTCTGTCTTGATGCTTCTGTTTGCTCTGTAATGTCAGAAACACAAATTATTAAAGGAATCTTAACTTACTGTTGTTAAATAGCTAGGTATTTAATATCTACACGGTTTGAAACTACTTCTGTATTAGAAGATAGATACATAAAAAAACAAAGAGGTGTGGGAGGAACTCTCTTTGGCTTTTATTGTCCCCTATATTTCAATTTCCCAAGCAGAATTTTACTAAAACTTGGCTTTAACATCATCTGTTCTTTCTCATATATATGTATATTTCCCTCTCTTGTAACAGAAGCTGTGCATTTATGGTAGAGTTTGTGATGCAATGGTGAAAATTAAATTACAGTCCTTATTCTGTGTGTTTTAGAGAGAAAATCCATGCGAAATGATGATTTTGCCTGTAATGCCCTTTAGCTAGTGAGAACTAAAAATTCAACTTCTAGCTTTGAGTAAATATGTTTTAATATAAAAGTCTACTTTGGGCTGCTTATTGGGGAGGAAACAAAGTGTTTCAGTTATTGACTCTGCATATGTTTGATGTGAAGTGTAACTTGTTCTCGATGCTTACACTATATGAGTGAGCGCTCTCTCACTGGTTCAAATGTTGTATGAGGCTTGTGGCTGAGGGTTGACTATATAGCTGACTTCATTGTTATGTAGCTTACACTCATTAAATTGCTGCATTTTGTTTATTTATCACTGGAGAGAGGTTAGCTTGATGAACTTAACAAGTTAAACTGATGTAACATCCAAAATGGCTGAAGGTCTGAATGTATTGCAATGAATGAATGAATTCCCTTCTTGCCTACTGGATCAGAACTTTAATGTTGTTGGGGCAGTAAGAACCGGCTTTTGCTATGGACAATTAGACTACGCTTTCTAGCATTGTAGGTGATTGCTCTTCACTAGCATGAGATTTACTTACTGTATTTTTTAACTATGAATGACATTGCATTGCAGGTTCATAATCTAGTGGCCATTGAGTTAGCTTATATCAATACCAAACATCCAGACTTTGCTGATGCCTGTGGCTTAATGAATAACAACATAGAGGTAAGAAAATACATTCTCTTAAAACATATTTTAACTTTTGTGAGAGCCTAAATAATTGATAAAAGAACAAATGCTTCAGTTTCTTTCATTGAAGCACACTTGTACATTTTGAAGTATAAAAATATGATATATTATAAATATGGTGTATACGCTTATCTTGTGATCTGTTGATTTGTTAGATTTGTATTGTGTATTACATTCAGGAACAGTGGCTGATGTTTCACTGGAAACAAATCTGCCTCTGTTTCTGTCTGGAAAATAAGAGAAGCACCTAATTGAGTGTTGGCTATTAAATGAAATTTTTGGATGAGAAACTTTTAAGTAGAGAGTTGTGAAATACTCTTTAATGTTGAAGCAACTGCATTTTGTTTCTGACAGTGTGCCAATAGCTATAATGTTCGTCTTGTTCAAGGAAGGATGACACGAGTATTGTTTCCTCTATGCAGGTTCTAATTTCTGCTTCCTTTTGGCATTGTTGTTGAATCTCTGTGTTGCCAAACTTCTGCTGAATTCTTTCTTGCAGTCTGATTTTGTTGCAGTACTTCATCCGTCTGGCTAAAGGCTCGCTAATATTCTTGTGCTCCCCTGCTTATCCAATACATTCTTTCACAGTAGTGTTCTTTAAGTGCTTATGTTATCCTTTCTACTCTTTAGTTCTAACCTTTTACTTTCTTGTATACATAAATTTTGTATTGACTGCGTATGCAGTTGAATTTGCCTTGGTAGATTGCTCTTGAATCTAGTTCAGAAACAATGTGTGTGCCAACTGCTGTGAGTACAAAAAATTAGGACTCTGAAGTTGAACATATGGGATTATTGTATTATCTTGTGTTACTTAACCTAGTTCTTTCCCAAACAGGGCATTGAAATTTTTGAAGAAACAAAGCACATAAAACATCTTATCCTTACTCGGTGGACAATCAGTTCTTAATTTTGAGAAAAATCGGATTTTTGTCCTGATTGCTTCAATTTCTGTTTTACTATAAAGTGAATTCTACCGCCTCCTTCCTTCTTTTGGGCTAATCATAGTTAACACTGCTGGCCACAGAATCAAATCCTTTTAGATTACTTTGAAGATTTAAAGATTAATGAGGGCTGTAGGGTATCCATGCTGAGCCAAACTGTGTAGCTTTGATCTTGTTTTTTAAAGGCTCTAGTTTTGATTGCAGAAAGTTTCGCAGAAGTTTTTTATATTGAGAATTTACCAGGTAAACAGTGTAGTTTTAGTCAAATCATTGAGGTTTTCATAGGCTCAAAGAGTGAGTACTTAACACTGGATGAGATAAAATTACTAGTGTTTGTCTCTAAAATGTAAGTCATCTGTAAAATATGAATCTTGCATGTGTGTTGATACAGAGTAAATACATAATTGAGGTCTTGCTGGATTGTTTTTAAAGGAACAAAGGCGTAACAGGTTAGCTCGGGAATTGCCTTCCGCTGTGCCACGAGACAAGGTAAGTACATGTTGATTTTTATTTGTTGATTAATTCAAAGTTTAATGCAGTCTCCTTTGATCCAATCTAAGTACTGAAAACTTCAATATGTTGCCCTAGTAATAGTCTTGGGAGCTTCCAGGGTATTGACTTTTTTCTTTCTTCTTTCAATTTTATAAGATAGAAGTAGACTGTTGTTTTCTTCTTCCAAAGATGCAATTTTTGGCAGGTTTTAAATCTGAGATTTCTGAAGACTTGCCTATAAATTTACATTAATATTACACTTATTACTTGAATGTCATTTGAGGTAAGGCTTAAAATGCCTGCAGATATTAAAGATGGAGTGAGAACTTTGCATGCTTAAATTTAGGGCTGAGATGCATTGATTTCAAAACATAAACAAATGATTTAAAATATTCAACGTGTCAACATAGTGACTTGGCGGTTTGGTTTTTTGTGGGAGGTTTTTGGTTTTGTTTTTTTTTTAAGTCACTCTTAAAACTGCAACTGTTTCTGGAGCATGCTTATTTTTACCAGGTTTTGGGATTAGTTCAATGAGAAGTTAAGTACATGGGTCATGGAAAACATTGCCTGGTGGTAGAAATGAATGGTCTGACAATCAGCTGGAATTTTAGACACTTAAGTATTTAGTATCCAAATGTACAGAATATAGTTTAAGCTGCTCACAGGTTGTAACATGAGTTACTACAGTTGATAGAAATCACTTCATTAAGTTTGCTAGCTTAAAAGTGAGACAAAGTCCCAGACTGTATCTAATATTACTGCCTTTAATCAGTAGAAGTCAGCTGATGGATGAACTGGGAATTTAAGGAAGCTATCTAGAGATTGCTTTCAGGGCTCTTTGATCCTTCTTTTTATTGACATCATGTTTATATCATTGGTGTAGGAGCTGAAATGAAATTGAAGGCCAGATAAGCCAAAAGTCTCTTACCTGTCTTGGAGATGCCTTTTTTTGGTTTGGTTTGGTTTTGTTTTTTCCTGCTTATATTACTGGGTTTGCTTGCAAATTCAAAATATTTTCTTTTCTGGATTTTTAAAGATGCTAGTAGGTGAAAGTGTATGAAATTTGCTAGGTAGATTTGGTGGTCTTCAGTTGAATTTTTTTTTTCCCCTCCCTGCGTTTTTTACCTTCCTTAGTCTACTAAAGCCCCAGGTGCATTGACACCTGCTTCCCAGGAGACTGTTACTGCTGCTTCTGCTGAGGCTGATGGCAAGGTCTGTCTTGATTTTTCCTATAAGCACTGCATGCACATGTCTGTTGTGGTGCACCGCAGACAGTACAGAAAGCAGTTTGTACTTAGTGCTCTGTCACTGACACAGTATGCCCTACGGAGTATTTGGCATTACTGATTTTAGTACGTGCAGTGGCAGGGAAAGATGTGCCACTAGGTGGCAAAGTCACTGCTTTCTGTTTGGACTCTTGGTTGCAATGTGTTGTGGTGCAAGTATGCGGCATAATTTGCCTCAAACTGTAGCCAGTAGATTGTTTGGTGCAACAGTATTGTAATCAAAAGTGTTCAGCATGGTTGTTAAACTGCATGTTTTTAATGTGTTGACAGTTAAAGAAGGAGGACAGAAGATAAGCTTAAAAATGTGAGTTTCCTGCTTCCTGCAGGGAATCTTTGTAGGCTTTGTTCAAACTGAACCTCCTTTTTGTTGTTTCACGTAATCGTTCAATCCCTGGTTTACTTATATTTGTGAAATGTGCTCTGCAGTGGTTTTTTACACTTTAGGTGTGCTGTCGCTCATGTTAAAATAACAGCTCATTACTGTAAAGGCTTTTTTGCTAATTGCTTTCACTTGGAGTCAGAAAAGATGGGTAGTCACAAGTTTGTGTATGAGGGAGTACCAAGAGGACTCAGGCGTTCTGCTTCATTGAATATGTGCATTCAGCTTCTAGTACAAAGCTGACATTTGTCCTGCGCAGAGTAGTTGAAATCAAAATTTAGTCAGTAGTAGAATTTTAACTATTATTTTTGTCAGAGTTTTAGGGGTTCTGATATGCTGCAAACATTAAAAAGAAATCAAGGGCTACTGTGAGGATACTTCTGTGACTTAAGAAGTTGCAGGAAGATGCCAAATTTGGTTTAATTTGTGAATTAAAATTCACACAAAACCTGTCCTTTATTAGGTGGTACATGCTCAACCCTCTTTCTTGTGAAAGAACCTAGCTTTGTTCCTGAAGCTACTTCGGAGATACAGCAGGTTCCACAGCAATGAGAGTGGTGTAGGGGTTTTTGCCATTTTGAATAGCTGTCTTGCAATCAGAAATAATGTAACGGAGCTTTCCTCATTAGTGATTCTCTCTTATTAGCAGAGGTTGATTTGAATTCTTCTAGTGTATTTTTTACAGTGCCTCTCAACAGTTGTGCCATTAAAAAAAAAAAAAATCTGATGTGCATAGTTTAGCTGAGTTTCCACCTAGTATGAAGCTGTTGGTATTCTATTTGCCATGCTTTGTTTCTCACTCTTTTTTTTGGACTCAAGATCAGCCTGTAGTGTTTTAATTGTAAACGCAATAGATAAATTTAGCTTATTTCCTCCTATGTCTGAAACAAGACATAAGTAGTAGTGCCTTGTAGCATAAGTAGGTGTAAGTAGTTCAGAGCCTTGAATGAGCTTGAATGTTTTTTAAACAGCAGTAGATTTTAAAGCACAGTAGTAAATAGAATGGATACTAGGCTTATGGAAGGGTACAAAATAAAAAAAATTACCACTGTTCCACATCAAAATAAACTTTTTTTTTATACTAATTTAACATGCGCTGGATACCACCTACTAATATTTTGTCCAGTGATTCCTAATGTTTAAGAGTTGGGTGTTATGTTCTTTTCTCAGGAGATTTGTGAGTCATTCTTTGTCTGGAACTTCCCAGAAACTCTGATCTTCACTTCCAGAGAATGGAGATTTCTGTTTTGATTTGGTTCAAAAAAAGCCTTGTGTGAATTGAGGTCTGGCAGCACAAATACATTCACAGCTGTGGTACCCAGAAACATAAATGTGCATAATTTTCCGCTGTTGTTATAAGAAACTTCAGTTTATATTTTAAATAAAATACCAAAGAACTTGAATTCAAGTCTTCCAAAAGCTGTGGTGATCTTTTAAACATACTTTCAGAATGATCCTGATAGTATAGGTTATATTGCTCCAAAGGTGTATGGTAGAAGTGGTAAAACCCAAATTATTTAAGACCACCATTCCATATTTCAGAAATGATTTGTAGACCCTTAAAATGCTGGGGAGCTTGTGTGTGTGAGGCGTTTTCATACCATTCTTGGGAAGAATATGCGTTTTAAAAGCTTTCATTTTACTGGCTCTTTGTGTCAGCTGTAAGCAGCAAAGGGAGAACAAAGGTGGTGAATGTGAAGAATAGAATGAAGGGTTTATACATATGAAAATCCTCCCTCCCCCCCCCCTTTTTATAAGTGAGTCTCAACTATAGCTCAGTAATAGTAGATTTGGTCAGACACTGCTTTGCAGTGCCCAAGTTCTAACTCCACCGCTTCTTCATTGTGCTGTTTGTGCAGGCTGCTCCTGGAGTGGGAGATATGTCTCAGGAGCCTGGAACAGGCAACTGGAGAGGAATGCTAAAACCCTCAAAAGCAGAAGAGGTATCAGCAGAGGAAAAATCCAAGCCAGCTGCAGCCCTACCCGCTAGTCCTCAAAAAGGACATGCTGTAAACCTATTAGATGTGGTGAGTCATGAAAGAGAAATACCTCCTCTTTGTAGTTTAGGCTCAGGAAAGAAAACATCTAAATTCCAGATCTTGTAACTTTGTGATACGCGATATTTTTATAAATAATTACTGCTAGAGGGGCAGAGAGCTCTAGCCAGTCTCTTCTGCTTTCCTGCTTGCCTAGTCCTTCATCTTTCCCCTCCTCCAGTTTCAGCCCATGATCTGGGATAACTGCCTTCCTTTCACAAATTCCTGTGCAAGTGAACTTCTTGTCTAGATCGCTCTTCGTACAGAAACAAATCTCAGCTCATGTAGCAACTCAAATTCCTGCTCTTTTTTGATGACACTGGCATTTTTGTATTAGAGGAAAAGAATCATTAAAGACAAAACCCACTTAAGTTGAAAATAGGTGGAAATCCTTTAAGTGTTTAAAGAGCTTTAGTGAGCTTTAAAAAAAAAAATTTAGTGGTGGCCTCTGACCTTTGTTTCATGGATTTGGATTTTGACATGTCTCTAATTTTATTTCTGAAGAGTTAGAGGTTTGTTGCAAGTCAGGTTACATCTGTCAGACTAAAAGAGTTCATTTTAGACTCTACAGTTTTAGTTCTATTTACTTATGCAAATGAGCAGAATTGGTAAACTGAGATTTTTTTTTTTTCTTTACATAGCCTGTACCTGTTGCACGCAAGCTTTCTGCCCGTGAGCAACGAGATTGTGAAGTGATTGAACGACTTATTAAATCTTACTTCCTTATTGTCAGGAAGAACATTCAGGACAGGTAAAACAACTTCTTAGAAATGTTTAAGCCATACAAATGTTGTGACATCTCAAGAGTCATGTATGTAATCTTGTTATTTTATCATGTTCTTACGTTTGTAAGCAGAGGGAAAATATGATTATTTTTTTAGAAGGGGAGGCAGCAATAAAACCTGTTCCCACACAAAATTAAGCAGCCTGAAGAAAAACTTGTTTTCTCTAATGGTTTGAGTTCTGTGTTATATTAAGTGAAAGATTTAATTGTTTAGGAGATGCCTGCTTTTCTGGAGGATACTGCAGTTCGGATGGATGACTTGCAGCAAATACCTGGAATGAGCTCTAGGTGCTGTGTAGCCCTGACAGAACTTCACTTTGCCATCCCGTTAATTCAAACGGGAAGGTCGAACAGACACTACTGTGTCTGTTTCCTAGTACTTAGCAATAAAAAGTTTTCTAGTACTTAGCTTAGGATAGAAATAACATAAAAGTGATGTTTCTGCTGTATGCAACTATGGAAAATACCATTAAAGTTTTGTTTAAAAATTGTCATACATTTT
>KL274887.1:0-12549 GCA_000699545.1 Podiceps cristatus
GGGTGCTCTCAATCTCGCTGTCTAGGTCATACTTAGCCAACAAAATTTGGTTCCAGTTGTCGGCCTCACCAGCCTGTGGCTCTGTCTCTGGTCTCTACATTTCTACAGGTTGGGTCATGAGTGATCAGTTAAAGATGCACTGGTGTTCACTTAAATCAGAGCCTGACAATTAGTTACATTACTTTTTACTGATCATGTTTTGTTAGCAGTGGTATTAGCAACTTTTCTCAGTTATTTCCTTCCTCATTCATTACTGAAATCCTCAGCATTCCTCATTTTTTTTTTTTTCTTAATCCTTTTAGCTTTGTCTTTGAACTTTTCTCCTAGATAAATAAGTTTACCTTCTTAGCTGCACCGCTACCCTGCAAACTCTCTGGGAAAAGGAGTCATACATAATTTCAAGTTCATATGCTGCAACATGACTTTAGAAATATAGGAAAGGGCAATGCAATTGACAGGCACAAATTTGGCTGTATATTTACTGGCAGTTTAATATAGAAAACAAATGCTAATTAGGTTGCTATACTAGATGCAAGTATTGGGCATATTTAACAACATTAAATAAGTATCTTGAAAAAATGTAAAGCATTGTTGCTGCTCTGTAAAGGCACAACTATAACAAACACAAGGAAAGTTGTACTTCTAAACAACAGGAAGTAAACACTTGAAATTATTCAGGACAAGCTCTTCTGTAGACAAATTCTCTACAATCCTGAATTCAATGCTGGAATCAGCAGAAGCCATAAAAGCTTTAAGAACAGTGAGAAGTTAATATTTTGCCTGTTGAAATCCATATTTTTAAAGTCTGTTTTCTCAAATATTCACAATGCTAAGAGTAGCTCCTGGGTCCTATTTCAACTTTGTAAATATTCCCTTACAAAGAATGCAAAAGACAGGAAGCACCAGTTTCTAGCCTGGCACAGGCTAGGGACTAATCTGAGTACCCTTACATCACCATGCTGTTACTAATAGCACATGCCTTGTGAACATCTGTTAATCCTCACATTTAATCTACAATGTACTATAGAGACAGGTACATGTTTTTAAAATGTAATGAAATGTTAGGATGCTAAATGACTTGTGTTGTAACAGAAATTTAACATGGTATCTGTTGTAGAATTCAGGACTGCAGACTCTCCAGTCCCCCCTTTTTAGCTCTGATCTCCAACAGAGTTCATGAGGATTGATGAGGAAAGCTGCAGACTAGAAACGATGGTTCCTGTATTCTCTTCCCTGCCTCACTACTGACTGCATGCCTTGAGCCCCTTCTGGAGCCTCGACCACTAACAGTCAGAAACAATTCAGCCTGTGACCTCTTCAGTTCTTGGCTCCTGTTTAAATTGCCAATTAGAAAGAGTTAAGAGTGGTGGATTTTGTGTTGGCTCTACTTGTCTACCTGACACTGGATCAAAGCTACTATCTCATTTTATGCAGGCAAGCTAGCAGCTGATAGACAGCAATGACTGTCAATCATTGTCAAAACAGGTTACACATCCATTTATTTATTCTGTAATTATTTTAGGCACAGTTAATGGCACATAACCCTTTTCAGAGTGTACTGAAGTTCTGTAAAACTAAGAATCAGGGCAGACAGGCAAGCACTGCCCTGTACATAGAACTCATTGGAAGGCAAGTGAGGACATGATCAGTTTGCCAGCAATGAAAAACGTCTGCTAATGAAATATGAGACTGGGAAAACAAGAAGAAAATTTATAACAAAGGCATTTTGAGGCACTGAGTCAGAGGTGGGAAGTGCTGGAGGGGAACATTGCCAAAGACAGCCTTGTCTGTTCAAGTATGAAAATGATGCTTCCACCCACTGTGAGAGAAGATTTGAGTGACAAGCCAGGGCTGTGCTGCTGCTGCAGCACATACGTAAATTGGCACATATACACACATAAACACACAAAACCCCAAAACAAACCCACCCAGAAAGAGATACTAAGAGAGAAGCTGAACATGCTGAATTTTGTCAACTGCAAGAAAGGATGTGAGATGTGTTGGTGACAAGTCATGAATGCAGTATTTCCAAAGAAAAGCACGCTTTTCTCTCTCTCTCTCTTTTTTTTTTTTTTTTTTTTTTTAAAAACAGTACGGTGTAAGTGATGAGACATTCTATGATTAGGAACACGTAAAATGTTTGCCAATAAAGTTGTTATTTCTGTAATTTATCTTTTCTCTCTAACCCACTATTTCTCAGCCCTCCCCTGCATTCTTGCTCTATCACAGTGGACAATACCATTGTTCTACCTGTCATTGAGGTTCATAGTCTGGATGTTATTTTTGTCTCATCCATTTCCTCATCTCACATTCAGGCTTTTACAAAGTCTTACAGATATGCTCTGCACTGCATCTCTTTGTCCGAGTTCCTGCCCAAGCTTTCAGCAAATAGAACCTACATTAAATCAACACCTTTTTCTCCAGCGTTGATAAATTAAGTCTTCTTCAGTCATGTCTGTGTGCACCAGTGCTGTAAAAATCATGTTGTTAATCTGTTAATCTAACCTTTAGGTCTGTGGTTCTTTCCCAGTCCTGTTTCAGGTCCTTTTCTCTTATCACATAGAACATGAACTTCATGCTCCAACTTCATTTACAGACCCGCTTCACCCCTGACTGCTCACTGCTAGAATTGACTGTGCTTTTGAAAGTCAAATATGAAAAGAGGTTTTCTGAGCTGTTTCCTATGCTCTGTCTTCTTTGCCCCATTTGCCCTCTGTTACCCACATGATGTTATCTATCTGACCCATTATCCCTCTTTCAGGCTGCCTTTTACTACAGTGTTCCTCCAAACTGACAACAGTCATACTGCTAGTGTGTTTGTAACACTATGCCTATTAGTTTGTAACTAAATGCCTATCACTTTTTTGCCTTCTATCTCCACATCTGTCAATTGTTTCCCATTTATTCCCTTTCAACTTGTACTGACATGGTAAATTCCTGGAGGTAGGTGCTGGTTTTATTTGTTTTGCTTGTAAAGCACTAACCACAATAGATTAGCTTTAACAAGTACTATTGTTCATGACAGTCTCTCACTAACACCATAAAAATGGTGGGTTTCCTATACTATTGTTCCTCTCCCATGCTTCTCTGTCAAACCAATCTGCTTTGGGGACTGTCAGGTTTAATCCAACCTCCTTCACTTGACTGATCTATAATCTGTTATTGCATAAATTTGCAGTGATTCACTTGAATATTACAAGACACGCGCTCATCAGTGCTTCCTCACCATGGGTGCCATTTCTTCTGTCAGGCTACGAACACGTGCAGGACAGGCAAAGGACAGAGGCTATTCAGTATCACCTCTCACTTTTCCCTTCAAAGTCCAGTGAGCTTCTGTCTGCTTGCACTATTTTCAGTTCCTAAAATTTCTAGCTGTTATGAAGGCAAATATTGTTTTCCATAATACCAGAGAGACAAAATACTAACCCCTATACATTACCAGCATGTGCTGGATACCATTCATTCATGTGGGCCACGTGTTCTATAGCAACGAACCGAGTACTGAATTATTCATCAAGATGCACTCCAAAATTCACGTTTTCCCCACTGCAATCACTCCCAGAACCTCTTATGCCACTGAGAGCATTCTGGACATGGCACTAAGAAAATAGCGTCAAGCAGAGTATTCAGTGGATGAAAAAACATTACTTTATGCACTAGTGCCCAAGCAATAAGCCTCTGAATAACCTCAGAGCAAGAAGAGTCCCAAACAACCGAAATTTGAATAACAACTGAGAAAAAGCAAGAGTTGCTACTTCTAGCAATTATACCTTACTTACCTAATAATTGACAGCTTTCTACATTTTTATACAGAGATTAACAGTACATACACAACAAAGAAAATGGCAGTGGTAGGAACTCTTATTGTAGTGAGGGCAATCAACAGAAACAGCAAATCCATTAGAATAAATTTAAAAAGAGATAGACTACACTTTACAGCTTAGTAACTCTTTCAAACTAAATAGATGTTGCAAAAGAAATAAAAAGAAATTTTAAAAAACCTACCCTTCTTTTTATACTTATTAAAGTGGCGCCGTCCTTTGCCAGTAAGCCAAAAACAAACAGAATGAAAATAAAATAATGAAAAACCCACACAAGGAGAACAGGAAAAGAAACTGCGAACAACATAAATCTCAATCATTAGAGTTCTTAAAATCAGATTAAAAAGTCAACTGATCAAACATGGTACAATTTTCTGGTTTTAAAAAATCCAAAAGCCTTTAGATTAAATCCATCTAGATTAAAATATTAAACATGTTTCTTATTACATTGCATAGTCAACTAAGAGTATCTGCTAAATGGCAACTTCATGGCAGCTGACATGAGCTCCTTGACTCAATTTTTTTCCTTCTTTTACAAATCAGACACCATCTCTTACCAGGCTACGCTCATCATGTCAATGTGGAAATCCCATGTGATGGTACATTGTTTCACCTTTTCAGATTAGCTATGATGCTTATGATGTAAATCCTAGTATTTTAAAATACAAAATTAAAGAAGGCTCTGAGCACATTTGCAAAACAGTATATGACAGTGTCTTTGGAAGTATTTTTGTTAAAGGAGTGGAAGAGTTGCATGCCCTTCAAAAATATTGTGAGATGAAACAAAATTATAGCTGACTCTGAGTCGCTTCTAGGAACCCAGCTCATTGTAACACTGAACTCTACAAATGATGAAAAGCAGGACACAACGAAGGATGCCTGCTTGCAGATTTACCACAGGACTGGGCAGTTGAAAGACCAAACTATTATCAGACATTAACAGTGGGAACACTAAGTAAGAAGGACATCTTGATATACTGGGGTAGGTATGTCATAGAGATTAAAGAAAAATAGAGATGAATATAAAAAAAAGTGACAACATACCAAAATGACATAATCATATTTGCATGTCTGATTCTTTAATCGATCCTTGGCATTGCATTGCTCCTTATCAATAACTCCTACAGCTAATTGTGCACAGGAGGTCACACACAGTGCAGTTCAATGTACAGCAAATCTTCCACTGGCTTTAACTATCCACAATTTCTTTATCAGCAAACGTCTCCTCCCACTGAATTATCTTTTGATTATCAGATTTTCTTTTTCCTTATATGCCATATTTTATCCACATGAGATTAAAATGTATCACTACCTTTTTTGTGTGTTAGATGGAATTCTTAATTAGGTTAAATTCCAAATGATTTCAAAGGGAACCTTGCCTGAGCAAGGATGGAGTAAATCTGTTGATACTGGCTACCTGAGAATAAGTTATTTCCATAGGTAAGAGTGAGAAATAAAAGCCCTAAGTATCTGGCAAGAGTGTGTGAGGGGGTGAAATTTCCTCCACTTCAATCAAAGTACGAATAATAATAAATATCAGATGGAACGAAAATCATTATCCTTTCATACTTGTGACATCTTAAATAGAAATTTAACATTAAGGTAAATGTATATTAAACATGTGGTCATACATATAATACACTAGAAAAGATTTAATTCACTATCTCATTTTACTGTATTTTACCATGCATACAATCCCAGTTTTGATTTCTGTCTTCTGAAACTGCTCTCGCATATAATCAGCATTCAATTAAGCAGACAAATCTGTGGACATGGGAACAGGTACAGCAGTGCCTGTGAAATGGGTGAGGCATACAGCCCTCACACCCTCAGACGCACCCTTCTGGGTATGTGTCTCATAGCATCCAGATGTGCAGCTACGTGCTTGCACAGAAAGGTGAGAATTCTGTCAACACACCCATTTTGTCATTTTATGTAGTTTTTCAAGTTTCTTTGTTCTTTAGAAATACCATGATGTCTAACAAGAAAACAGTAAGAGAGTTGAAAGCAGCTTCCAAGAAACCATTTCTGCTTTTGAGGGGAAAGAGACAACACAGAAAGGAGAACGCAGAAAGCAGAGGGAACGTACTGAGTGGTAGGAGAAGCCTGACACATACAGTTTGACAAGTACCCTATAAAACAGCTCTTTATCTGACATAGCCCGAATGAAGTATTTTCTCGAATTTCTCGAATAAAGTGTTACACAGAGGTTCAATAGACAATACAGGGTTGCTCCACAACTCAAAATGCAAATGAGTTTGTTTAATGGCCACGTATGTGTGAGAAGTGGCAGTGAAGCACACAGTCACTGCATGCATACTTTTACAGGTTAACACCACAGAAATGCATACATCTGTCAATGTGTATTTATAGCACACATTATCACACCATTTACTTTGTAATATACAGATATCTCCTCTATATATTTGCCAAGTGTCTTAATTTCTCAGGTAATCAAACAACATGCATGCTGTACTTGAAGCATTCTTTAAAATGAGTAGGTCTAACACGGAAATAACATCATTAGATTTCCAAGGACCTTTTTGTTTTGTTTTGGTGTTTTGTTTTGTTTTGTTTTTTACTGGGGCACCTTCAAGAGCCAAATATGGAGACACAAAATGGAAATTACTCCCTCCAGTTTGACTATAATAGCTATTCAAGGAGCATTTCATAGACACGCACAGGTATGCTGGATGCCACCCAGCTACACCAGTGAAAGAGGTGGGTCTCAACAAACTGTCCTCAGAGGCTGGATCAGGAGTCTAAAAAGAAGTGAGCACATTTCTAAGGCCCTGCAAGGCATTTCAAAAAGCTTTTAAATACAAGGCTTTCCCTCTCTGAATACTAACAACCCTAACCCTGTGGAAAACAATTGTAAGCACAGGATATTGATAGCATGCCTCACACAAACTGAGGAAGCAAACTCTAAAATGTTATGGATGTGCTCAGGAACTGCAGGCAATTCAAGTCAGTCATTGCTTTTAGACAACATACATGCTATTGGCTGTGTAAATCAAAGAGGTCCTCCTTTATGAATCTTTTCCCTATGACAGCTATCCCAGACTCTCAGAAAAACTTAGCAAACACATACTGCCAATCCATGTCTTTTAGATTTCTGTTTAATCCTTGATAATCATGCATCTCCCAGTTTCAGTTGTTAAAACTTACAATTGACATTTAAGAAAAGGTTTATTTTAAGACTTTATCAACTCCTACTTATTTTCCTGAAAATGGTGACCTTCCTTTGGTCAAAGAGTAATTATATATGCCAGAAAGATGCTATGTACTTGAAATAAGGCTCAGCCAAGCCAGAATATACATTACATGCTATTGATGAAGTTAATCAGCCTTGTCTTGCAGACCAGTCAATGACTATCAGAAAGCATTGATGATAATTCATCCATCCAAAGAAATCTTTTCTGCCATTTCTGCCTACTGCCTTTGACATAAAAACCAGCTGTAGTTATGCAAGCTCATCAGCAATGTAGCAATACCTCCACTTGATCATATTTAACTAAGAGATCTAAGAGAAAAAAACCCCACATATTGATCTATTTGAATCTAGTTTGGACCCATGCTAGCTAGCAGGCATTGTAGATCCATACATCACAAACACACACTGTGGTTATTTGCAAACACAGGGAAAATGATACCTTTAGCACAATCTGCTCCATGAAATCCTGGAAAACAGTGGCAGACACCTGACACACACTCGCCATTCCCATGACAATTACGCGGGCAGTCTTGCACTGAATCTGAAATACAAGCATAACAGGCACATTAGTTGGTTCCTATTTAGGTTACAAATTCCTTGCTTAGTTTTTCTTCAGTTTATTTTGTCTTCAATAATTAGAAGGAAGAACAATCCCTAATAATATCAACACCACAAAATTCAGGTGATGCAGAAAGGAACCAAGTTTTATGGCAGCATGAGTAAGAATAGAGATCTAGTGGCATACTAAAGCCACATATTAAGTTTCCAAGCACCATAAGATCTCAAAGTCTCCTGACAGTGCTCAAGTTGTCTGTTCCAACAAGTAGACAGGACTGTCTTTTAAGACCTCTACAGCTATGTTCTTTATCCTAAAAAAAAAAAAATAATAAAAAAGGTGCAAGTAGCTACATAAGAGGATGAAGAAGAGGTCTGTAAAAACAGATGACAAAGTTTAACACTAGAGTTTAAGTGACTGACTGAAGTGTTGATGACTTCAATAGCCTGAGAAGAGTAAGTACACCAGTCTGATGATAAAATTTCAGCTGTACCAAAATATTTATTTTCCACAATTTCTGTTATTGTGTATCACAGAATAGTAGAATAGTTTGGGTTGGAAGGGACCTTTTTAAAGGTCATCTAGTCCAACGCCCCTGCCATGAGCAGGGACACCTTCAACCAGATCAGGTTGATCAGAGCCCCGTCCAGCCTGACCTTGGGTGTTTCCAGGGACGGGGCTTCTGCCACCTCTCTGAGCAACCTTACCACCCTCAGTGTAAAAAATTTCTTATGTATATCTAGTCTGAATCTCCTTTCTTTTAGTTTAAAACCATTACCCCTTGGTCCAATTGCAACAGGGCCTCCTAAAAAGTTTGGTCCCATTATTTGGATAATGTATAGTTTCTCCCCATTATTTGGATGATATATATGCTACTTTTCATAATAACAACCTAGAAATAAAATTCCAGTTTTGAAATTAATTCTTAAAATCACTTTCACTCGAAAGCTGTTGGATTTCAGTGGAACATATTTTCAACACAATGACTGGAACAAAAATCTAATTATAATGTTGTTACTCTTCACTATTACTCCCTGTTGTTGTGGGACTTACGGTCCCAAACTAAATGGCTCTGTCAGTCCCAAACACCAAACAAATAGCAGCTGTACAACACAGAAAATTAATTTGGAACAAGTAGAAACATACCCAGTATTTTTCTGTCAAATTAAACTGAAAAGAGGAAAAAGACTGAAACACAACTTTAAATCTAATTTCACAGTTGCAGGACACTAAATAAAAAAACTCTAAAGCAAATTTTCCAAAAGATGTCATTAACTTGGTGTCTTGAAATGATCCATGTAAACAATGAAAAGAAAAATTGAAATGTAATGCTCAAAAATATCAATTTGTCTTACAACGAAGCTTGTCTATAGATTTAGTCATTATTTTGCTTCATGGCACACAAAAGCATTTTCTATGTATTCAAAATCATTTTAAATTTAGTATTGTCTGGGAGTTAACATCATTTCTGTTATTCTTTCTCCTCTTCTGCATCAGAGAAAATTTTAGTGGTCTCAGATCCTTTGATTATGAAATGTCTGATACTAGGTGTGTGTAGAACCACCTCTGAACTGGATAAAACACTATACTTTTCTCTACATTTCAGTCCAAATACTATTATTGCACTATCAAGTAGTCTACCTGACTATTACACCTTTGATGCTCTTGAACACTGTAGCCTAGACCAGGCAACTCTTTTAAGGACAGCTTATCATATCTGAAGGCTTTCAAAGCACAATAGGGCAATAACAATATATAAGCACAAATGTTCTTGTTGATTTTGGAGAAGCAGAAAAAGCCTTCTATGGGCCAGTGTGCAAATATATATATCAACATGCATAGCACCTAGTAACTCTTACAAAACCACATATGAGCTACGGAAGAAAAATTATTTTTTCATCTTAACTGAGGTCAAGAGAAACAATTATATTCATACTTAATGACACAGTATTGGCTATCCTCCTACGTCCTTTGGGTCTTAAGCTAACAAACTGAGTTTTATACCAATGTGAAAGGAAAAAAAAAATAAGCTTCATATTGTTAATAAGGCAAGACTGGAAAAGTCCTCCAACTATTTTTCATCAAGCTTAAAAACTCACTTGGACTCTTTGCAGTTTCTCTTTTCCTAAACTAACAGGAATTACAGACTTACACAATATAGTGCCATTTAACAATTTACCAGTCAGGACAGAATAGCATATAGACTATCTCAGAATTTTTTTATGTCACTGTGACAAGCTACTCAGCAAAGTTCATTAAGTGCTTCAGAGTTCAAACAAATCTAATAAAGCTTGGAGAATTTAGACTCAGTTTGATTTTCAACTAAATAGAACCGTATACTTCTAACAAAACTGCAGGCTTCTCCGATCATAGGCTAGATGTTGTTCTGCTCTTGATTCCACCATGTTGAGGAGATGACCCACTATTAGGTGAGTAGTAAGCTGTAAAACAGCATATGGTTAATTAACTGACTCAATCAATCTCTGGGGTGACTCCAAACAATAACCTCCTTTGCAGGTGTCAGCTTCCTGTGCTGTCTTTCTACTAAGATTAAACAGGTGTCCTGTTGGATACTGTTCCACCTGGGTGTAAAACAGCTTCTTCAGAGAAGCAAATACGAAGTATAAAAATGACACAGGTAAGGGAAATGAACATTAACTGGGGAATGCTCCAACCCGGACTGAACTTATCTGAGTCTTGTTTTCCAGAACTAAACTTAAGATCTATGAGAATGCTAAAATCTTAAAAGAGAATCCATCAAATTAAAATCAGCACCCCATTACAGACTTTTTGACAGAGAGGTGTTGAGAAAAAAAATGCACAACATAAGGATAAACAGTCTGAATAATGCAAAAAAGTATTACGACTTTAAGCAAGGGAAGTTATAAACAGAGAGGAAAAATGCTCAGCTTGTGAAGATACCAACCCAAAATAGCTGTACTGAAAGAGACAACTTCTTTGTCCTTGCCATCATTGTAAAATGCCAGGTGCCACAAACCCACATCCAAGTATTGAACAAACACAGCCTCATTCTGAACAAGGGTCTGAATACTTCGACGTTCCCGTGGGGACTCCACCACACTCCATTTCTCTTTCCCATCCAAGCGTTCCATGAAATCATACTGCAGGGTAAAAAAACAGGAAAGAAAAAAAAAAACCAAACAAAACACAAACAAACAAAACCCCAAACAGACAGACCTGAATACAGAATGATATTTCAGCTCAACATCTGACACTGAATTTTCTCTTCTACCTTGTTATGAAATGGTACTTCTGGAAGATATGTCAATGTGAAACTAGTATTTAGTAGTTAACCACGGAACACACAAGATATTCTGTGACTCTTATCTTTTCTTAAGCAGTGACATGGAATTATGCATCTTTGCTCTGCATAGGTGATTAAAAAATGTACAAATGGTATTTCTTGACAGGCTGGGTTTTGAAAAAGTAGTTGAAATCAATGATTTGACCCATCAAATTTTAGGTTCCTACACAGCTTTCAAAGCCGGAAACCTTAAACTGATGTGAGACACACCCTCTTCTAAGCTACTGCCTACAATAAATTCTTGCTGCAAGAGGAACAGAAGTCTCAGATTTAGCTCCAGACATATAATTACATGGAGGCCCCCAGAATGTGAAAACAAACAGGAACAGCACAAACAAGAAACATGTTTGTCTCATGTTAGCTAACTCAGCACCTGCTAAAAATACACTGTACAAGTTTTACACCACAAAGTAAGAGTTGCTTACCTGAGTTTGTAAGTAGAACAATCAGGAGCAAGTAGGATACAAACCCCAAGGGAGCATGGAAAGGAATAACACAAATCAAGTGGCTGAAAGAATTGAACTTATATTAAGGAAAACTGAGAATTTCTGGTTGGATAGTTTCCAAGTAAGGTAGAAGATTACATTAATCTTTGGAATAGGGATCAAACAGAGCAAGTGATTATTTGGAGTATGAGAGGGATGGTACCATTAATGGCATGAAACTAAAAAAAGAAAGAAAGAAATTTAAGATGAATGTCAGATAAGCTTCCCATCTATTAAGCTCAGTAATAGCTTCCCAATGGAGATGCCACTGCATCACACAATTAAACAGGACTGGAAGAAATATGGGTTAATCTACAACAGGGAATAACTCTGCATAACAAAGCAGCTGGACTAGCTGTCCTAATAGGCTTTTTTTCCTGTCTTTAATGTCTGTGATTCTGGAGCTCTGAAGCTGATGATATACTCAACTTACTGGCTCTCATAGTCCCTATCTAAGGGAAGCCCTTAAGAAACAACAAAACCAATATATCTAATCTTTTGATAGTTGTGTAACAAGTCCCCTATGAAAACACATCTTGTTTTAGACACATTTATCTATGTAAGAGTAGATAGAGATAGATAGACATGTCTAAAGAAAGATGTATGTATTCAATAAAATACAGTAATAGTATGTGCTTGCTTGCCAGTAGTTTTATTGCATTTCCCTCTGTTATCTCTAGCACATACAGTCTGTGTTTGCAACAGCTCTGAGAAAACATACACCTTCACTTGCTTTCAGTTTAAATAGAAAACTGAAACCTTGCATCCTAAAGAGACCAAACATCCAGAGAGGGCTGTCTCATACACTGAATTCCGCTCATTAACAGTGAGTTCTAGCAAACAATACACAATATGCAATAAAGTAATGAAGATTCTCCCCTCTAGTAGGAGAGACAGACAGATGGACTGATTTAACACTTCAGTGCCACACTACACATCGATCTAAAACGGGAATAGAAAAGCTGACCTTTGTATTTGAGATTTTGTACCCATTATATATGAACACTAGAGAGTCCTTGATACGCTTAGCCTTACAACAAAGGGAAAAGTATGGAAGTACTACTACCTTCCTGTTAAACACGTGGCACTATGACACCTATATGCAGCCACAAAAGAAATTTGTCACAGTATTGTCACAGTAAGTGCAT
>KL274888.1:1092-34129 GCA_000699545.1 Podiceps cristatus
TGCTTGTCTCCTGCCTAACTCCTCACACCGTGCTTTCCGCAGGCTGCCGCCCAAGGCAGTGACTACCTGCAGTTCCTTGTTATCTAATGGGAAGGCTGCCTGGTACACACCCAAAGGCAAGGATACATCACAGCGAGCTCCGCTTAATTCCCCCTTAGTGGCTAGTGAGTTCATTAATCTTAATAAAGCTGCCTCCACAGCCACGTATGAACCTAAAACGCAGCACTGCAAACACCTTTCGAAACAGCCTTGTCTGCAATAAACGCACAATGGGCGCTGCGTTATTCAAGCCAACAGCCCTCCCAGGCCTCACTAGACAGTTTATTTACCTCCTGGTGACTCGTCTCTCCCACCTACGAGACAGGATCAGTTCCACCTTCTCCCTGCTGTACAGCGTCAACCCCTGGGGTAGGTTCATCGTTTATCTGTCTCCACTTACCTCAGGGACTTGTCAGGAGCCTGCTCTGCAGCCAGGTCAGATACTTGGGGAGGACAGACCAGAAGCCCTGGGACTCTTGGACTGAGGGCTCTGTGAGGCTCTGGCTGTGCTGCACTGTCATTTTTGCTTGACCCATCACGGTATTTTCCCCCATCTGACTAACGCTTCTTAACGCCAAGTAACAAGGAGGACTCCATCACGCCAAGCAGCCATAATTACCTGGTAATAGATCTAAAAGGATAATTCTGTTGTCTGTCAAAGATACTGGCAGATAGGAAAGGAGCCAATCACCAAATCAGGAATAAACTTCAATAACATGATAACCAGCACACTAAACAGGAGGTTAGAGCAGTACACACTTACAGGTGACCTGAAAGATTCATCAAATGAACTTACCCTGCCTTCCCAAGCACGTGATGGCAATGCATTCAGCGCATCACAAAGCCCAGAGCAGTTAAAGGACTGGGCCGAAAACACAACAAACTATTCATTATGGCCAAGTCCTCCTTCCAGCTAAAGTTACAGTAAAAATAGCCACATACACGTCTTTCACCCATGCCCCCTCCTAGCAAAGGGAAGGGGCATGAGAGTCTCCAGTGCTCCTCCCCACAGCTGTGTGAGTAAAAGCTTCCCCCCACATGGTAGAGCGCACCTCAACGGCACGTTCTGGGCCACTAAGAAAGGATGGGTCATGGGTAAAGGACAAAGACATTTGGGGACCCCAAACATGGAGCACATGAAACTCTGGTGAGAAACCCAGCATCAGTCCAGGTCACGCCAGAGTGGAGACAAGGCAGCCACTGGGGCCCAGAGCTGCCCTGGGAGGAGCCGACGACAGCTGTCTGCCATGTTGCTTTCGCCAAGCCTCCACCGAGTTCATCTGCAAGGGGTTTAGATTCTCCAGCTCCAGTAATGCAGCTACTCAAACATCCACCAGCTTACAAATGCTGAGTTTTTGCACAAGTCTAAGTCAATTTACTGAAAGGGCTGTCAGGCACTGGAACAGGCTGAGGTGGGTGTGGGTCTCTTCTCCCAAGTAACAGGCAAGAGGACAAGAGGAAATGGCCTCAAGTTGTGCCAGGGGAGGTTTAGATTGGATATTAGGAAACATTTCTTTACTGAAAAGGCTGTCAGGCCCTGGCACAGGCTGCCCAGGGAGGCGGTTGAGTCACCATCCTTGGGGGTATTTAAAAGACGGTAGATGAGGTGCCTAGGGACATGGTTTAGTGGTGTCAGGCACGGTCGGACTCAATCTTAAAGGTCCTTTCCAACCGAGGGATTCTATGATTCTACAATTAAAGCTAGCAGAGCTTGAGGGAGAGAGGGGAATGGCCACCACGGTAGATAAGCACACATTTATGACCGCATACTCTGCTTCCCACTCATTCCCTGCCTGCGATTTTATGGACTGCTGACACCTCCTCCGTGCCAACCCGTGGTTGTGTTACAGGCAAACACCACAAATCCCCCACACTGGGGGTTTATTTCTGGATCGCAGAAGTACAGCACTTGTGCTCATGCGAAAAGCTTTGTTTCCTGCCAGCTGCAGAAGACCAAGGTACCTGAGGGAGAAGGGGTGCAACAGCTTTTTCTGAGACACTGAATCAACAGTGATGGAGGAAATAGCTCCTCTGCTGCAGGGCGAACACTACGCTCTCGGATAGGATCACCGCCGAGTCCCAAGCCTAGCAACTGGCGATGTGAAGGGAAAGCTCTACTCCTGCTAGCTCAATAGCAGCAAAGCTGCAGCCTCCAAATCTCTTAACCATTTCTAGGCTGCACCTAGAGATGCCATGCAGGGTGCATCAGGTTCACTGAGGCCTGCAGAAGGCGGGGGGAAAACCCTCCTTGCACTTGTCAGAAAAGCTGTGCTACAACAGCTGCACTTTAGCAACAAGTGTGTTATAACAAGTTGTTTGAGCTATCGAGCCCAATTTGAGTTATAACAGAGAGTCAGGAACATCTGCTCTGCGTGTATGGTGGGAAACAGAAAATAAATGAGGAGGTAAACACCACATGTTTGAAGCAGGGGGAGGGAGATGCTGCAGAAGTGCATTGATCAAGTCGAGCTGTGGGAAATGCAAAGGAGGGCTGGACGTTCAGCATTAAAAATAAATCACAGCAGGGTTCTGTAAGACGCCGCAGCCCTCGGAAAAAAACCGTGTTCTACCCAGAATTTCTCACTATGGTTATTATTTCGCTTTGATTTAGGCAGAGCTTTCTCTGAGACTTACTGTGCTGTGCTGGGGACACACATTTGGCACGTAAGGGTGTGGGACAGGGAAGGGGGCAGCATTCCTGGCTGTGCAGGGCTGCGCCTCCCTTCGCCCTGGTGCCTGGCAGCACCTCTGGGACAGCCAAAACACATCCTCTCCCTCTCGGCGCTTGGTGAATGTTCTCAGCAGCCGCTCAGGCACACTCGGTGACAGCCTGTCCACCATCGATCTCTCTCCTACCAGTGCAATGGGCTCACTGATGTAACAGAAACACTTGCCTTGCCCTTAAATGTGATAGGGAAACCTCTCTGCTCTGGGCTACTGCTATGATTTTTAGCAGTGCAATTTAAAAAAAGCAAACCAAAGAGCAGACTGTGGAAGTGATGAATTAAAGCACCAAGACAGGACACCCTCAATCCATTATTTTGGGTAGATGCTTGGTAGGTGCCTTTGATCCCGTCAGGTCTGAGGGACCTCACCAGTGCTACAGGTTGGCTGCGTGTCACCCAAGGGTCTCCAACTGAAGGGCTACAGCATCGGGCCTCGCCACAGGGTATGGAGAAGAGCACACGTAGGTCCTTCCCCACTCAAGGGGCAGTAGAAAGATGACAGGCAGCCAGGGCAGTAACATGGTACAGCAAGGGTGGCTTATGCCAGCAAAGCCCAGATCCGAACACACCTTGTCTGAGACCCGCCCCCCCCCAGCTTTGGGGCTATGCCAGGTGGTACCACCTGAGTTTCCGTGGGTCTGTTCACACGTGAGAGACTTAAAAAGGATTCGGCACTAGCCAAGGGATGTCAGCAGCACAGATGCTGAAATACCCTTGAGGCTTGAATGTTTGATCCACCTAGGAATAAAAGTGCTTTGGGAATCTTGAGGTTTAGGCAGCAACCGAGGAAGCTCTAAACATTGTATTTATTTAAGCGTGGAACAGTCCTACCTACCTTTCCATAAAAATATCAGCTGGGCATTTGCCTTTCCTCCATCGTGCCTGTGCATGACCAACCAGCCCCATTCAAACATACTCCATCAGGTGTTGCTGGGGCACTGCTCACAGGCCTTGCACTCCTCCACCTTATTTCTCGTCGGAAGCCCAGCCCTGAGGAAGGCAGCCTCTCCGGCAAGCGCTCTAACCTCCAGCCCAGGCGAGGCTGAAGAAGGCATTTGCCACCGCTCCCCTGGGAGCACGCAGGGGCAAACTGTGGTCTGCGGCACACAGCGATAGTTAATACAAGCAACTTCACCCAAGGTTTGTACTACCAGCAGGTTTTTGAGTGCTCGCCTGACAAATGGCGGATGCGAGCTCTCTGCTTGCCACCCTACGGGGAGAGCCAAACCCGCAGCACCCTCTCCCCTAAAGAAGTGCCCTACCAACAGAAGCGATGGGCCAGCATGGATCAAAGGGGGACTATCCCCCACGCCTGTCAAAACCATGACACTGTGCAGCAAAATTAATAAATAATGCCAGCAGGCTTCTGTCTGGCAGAAACATACTGAAAGTGGAGACTGGGATTTGCAAGCACATCCGGGAGGGCTGTGGAGGGGAAGGGTTGCCTTCTGTTTCCTGGACAGCTTCTGCATTTTGCATCGAATCGATCTGTAGATAAAATGCAGAAGCAGCCTCAGGAGCAGAGACCGGGCCCTAGGAAAATTCCCCCCTCCACTGTGAAAGCCCTCGCTGCTGCCATCCCTGTCAAGGACACTATGCCCCTGGCTCCGTGCCTGGCAAACACACAGACAAAACCACAAGTACCCAGAGACTTTGGGTACCAGCAGAGCAGAAGCTCCAAAGGTCAAAGGTTTACACTGAAATTAATTTTGGGCTGCGTTTTTTTGTCTTTCGTCTCTCCCAGGCACATGGGACATCCACAGCAGAGATGGGGAGGGAACCACCTCTCCAGGAGGCTCTTTTGGTATTATCAGACCCCTTGACTGCAAGGCAGCCTGTCTTCCCATGCGTAAAATGGGAAATGGCAAGATTAACAGAAACCCAAATCAAAAGACTGAAGTGTCTGCTATTGAACAAATCTGACATAAGGCAAGAAAGCTTAACCAGGGCCTAGAAGAGCACTAATTATCAAATGGAAAATTAACAGGTAATTTGTCTGTAATGTGAGCTAATCATTTCTAAGGGAGGAATTAATTAAATGAGGGAATTAAATCACCAAGAATTTGCGGAGTGACCAGTTCTGATGGGATCCAGTTAATAAGCTATCTGATAATCATGTCAGCTTCATTTTCTTCTCGTCTGGACACGAGCGACAGGGAGCAGGAGATTAGTGCAGTGCTTCCCACTCCCAGGCTGCAGCCTGAGATGACCGCACCTTACTCAGCCTCAGCCTTTTTTCTTAACAAAACCTGAGCGAATGAAAAGCAAAAGCCAAAAGTAGACAGCTGGCAAAATGCAGCTGTTTAAAAAAAAAAATAATTAGGAGGTGAGAGAGAAGGAAGTTTCCTTTACATAAACAGCTCACAGGGTCATGATGTACCCTCCTGCCTGAGCTCAGTGACAAACAAGTGACATAGTGAACAGGAGTCAAAGTCTGGTGCCAGCAAAGAGGAGGGGTAAAAGGTGAGCGTCCCTCCCTCAGACACATGCGAGGCACTTGCAACAAGAAAAAAATCATTTTGCTTGGGACTTCAGTTATGTCCGAGCTGTGACTCGGTCCTGAGCAATGGATGGGAGGTTGAGGCTCTTCCACGGCCGTTAATAAAAGCCGGTGTGCACGGTGCCACCGACACGCTCCAGGCTGGGTGCAGGCATGCAACCTCATTTCTCTCTAATTAGCCAGAGCAGTGTTTATGTCAGCGGCATACTTTTACAGCAGCTCCGTGCCAGCTGCAGGAAGAGAAATGATCTCCAGCCTTGCAGAAATGTAGAGCCGCATGGGCAGACACCACCTGATCTCTCATAAAGCCTGCCAGCACAAAAATAACTTCTCAGAAACACTTGAACACGCCTGAACAAGCAGAGCGAGCCAATATTGGTTCAGCACTTTGCATCACAGGGCTGCAGCATTTGCGATTCAAAGCCCTAAATTTGGATTTACTTGGATTTGCTGCCTCTTCAGACCAATGCCTGAGCTCACCTACTTTCATTTCTGCCATCTCCTTACAGCATTATGTGCCAAATCCTCTAACAGCCCTCCTGGATGGAAAAACACAAGCATTTACACTTCAGGGCACTGACTAATTTGTGGCAGCTACAATGGGTGAGGCTCTGCAAGTAAAATAATATGGTCAGATCCTGGTGGAACTGAGAGGGGCAGTTACGTTATCTAATTCACGCACCGGCTGTGGTTTTCCAGAGGCCAAAGGAGGCAAACTAGAAGCTTATGTCTCTCTCAAGAAATTAAATTCACTGTTGCTCATTTGTAAAGTGATCCCCGAGCATTAGGATTTTCCTTGATACTACATGTACTTGCTGTGGTAACACAAGCTGATAGCTCTGAGACAATTTTTCAGTTCATGCCTGAATGGCAATAATGCGAAAAAAAGCAAAACATGAAAGCTGTCAGTGTGTGTTGGTGAGTTCCCATTACAGAACAAAATATTCTCTCCTGGAACATGTTGGGTCTTATGCAGATTCAACTCTTCTGGGTGACGCAAATGCTGTAAAAACAACTCTGAGTCATAGAATAAAATCACATAATTCCCCAAAGCCAAATAAGGACAGAACTCAGCCCACACAGCTCTGACTTCCCACTTTCTTGGTAGTAACAATTTTGTTTATCTTCCCTTCTAAACCATTTGCCTTGCTCTCACTGCTAATCTTGCGTTTCCTGTCACTCAAGCCTATAGTCAGTGTAAATACTGGTATTGTGAAAAATAAAGTCCTGTCCCCGCGTCTGCAAGGTCTAGCGTAAAGCCTGTTAGGTGCTCTCTGGGACTAGCTCTGCTAATTGGTATGAAGTATTTATGAGGAACCTAGAAGGCGTTCTCCCAGGCTGTCTGTAGTCCTATTTTGATGTCTTTTTCACCAAGAGTTCATTTAGAGTCAGGCTTGGGTATTTTATTAATTTAATACAGCAGCACGCAAAGAGCACATAATGCCTTACGTCCTTAGAATGCTTTTTAATTTCATAACACAACTAAATTGTTTTACCACCAGATTTCCCTTGCACCAAATTGGGCAAAGCCTTGTTCAAACAGTATTGCAGCATGTAAATAAAGCCTTCAGACTTGGTCTGTGGGTGGTGTAAATCATCGTCACTCTACTGCTGTCATTTTGCATCAGCAGCTGCTGAGCTTTCCACTTTGAAACCTTTAAGGACACTGCATTAACAGGGTGGGAGGAGCTGCAGAAGAAAGGCTGTACAGAATAAACAAGATGTGATGCATTTGCAGGGCATGTAAGCCATGTATTGTTTTATTTTTGGCATTGTTGATTTTCCTTCTCCCTGACATGACAGCATCTGTGCATGAGAGCTGAGTGACTGTGCTGGAAATACAGGTTATAATGTCTGCATGGTAATGCACCACGATCTTGATCTAACTGTAAAGCAAATAAAAGATATTTGTGTCCTTACAAGTTACTAACAACTGCATCTCTTTAGGGTCCAGTTTGGAAGACACAGTGACATACCCCTGGCTTTACATTTTGCAAAGCAAAGCTTCTTTAAGTGGGTGAAAATGTAGCAATCTGTTTGCATATGGTTGCTGCCCGATGATTGACACGTACGATATACTGGTACCCAATTAAGATACACACACACTCCTGGGTACTGCAGCCACTGACACAGCAAAGCAAAGACAGACTGGAAGTGTGGGATTCATAAATCAGAAAGAACAAACTGTGCTGCGGCCTACCAGCGCTTTAACTCGTCCCTCGGCTGCTGCGCCGCAGCTTCAGCCAGCTAACGCGTGCTTGCGCGCGGCACCGCCTCGCCAGCCTCCTGTTTAGCTGTCCCTCCCGCGCTTCCTCCCAGTTGTCTTCCAAGTTACCACTAGTAACTGAATATGTTTACCGAATATAACTGAGGTCTCCAAGAACAGAAGAGACCTCAAGCACATTTGACATTTTTGTGTATAACAGTAACATTTATGCATTTGAGGCATGTTTTTCCACTGCTGTTTTTCAAACACAGTAAATTCAGTCTGGTTTTAATGCTGTTTTTTCCTGAAAGGTCGACCAGATCTCTAACAGAAGCTGTATCACCAGAGTGTCACTTGATGAAAAGTAAAAGTAGTGATTTATTCAGCCCCTTTAAAACTCCCATATCATTAAATCCAATGTAGCACAAATGTTTGCGAACTGTTGAGAAGAAAATATGTCTCTTAATAAAGACATATTAAGAGACATATAAGCTTCAAGACTCTTGTCTTTTTTATTAAGAAAAAGCAATTTTGTACTTCTGAGACCTCCCACGTCGTATTCTTAAGAGAAGAAAGGCAAGAAATAGTCTGACGTTCCCTGTTTGGTGAGGAAAAGAAACACTTCAGAGTTCCTCTATATATCATAAACTAGCTAAAAAGAAGTGATTGGGGTTTTGACTGTCTTGCCAACTTTAACTGACAGATAAGCCTGGAAAACTCAATGCTTTCACCTAGGACTTACACATCCACACGAAAGGGTAAGCAGAAGTTGCAGGTAAGCACCTCTGACGAAGAGAATCATAGAATCATAGAATTGTAGGGGTTGGAAGGGACCTCGAGAGATCATTGGGTCCAACCCCCCTGCCAAAGCAGGCTCCCTAGGACATAGCACTCAGATAGGCGTCCAGGCGGGTCTTGAATATCTCCAGTGAAGGAGACTCCACCACCTCCCTGGGCAGCCTATTCCAGTGCTCTGTCACCCTCGCTGTGAAGAAGTTTTTCCGCATGTTGGTGCGGGGGAAGGGAGAAGGGGCATTGTTGGTACCCAGCCACCCTAGCGCAGTATCTGTAGTGCTGGATATGAGCTTAAAATGGTGGCACAGCTGTGACTTCCACTTGGACAAATGATACATGAAATTCTACAGTGCAGTACTGTCTACAAGTAACCACCAAGAAGCTTACAGAAATTTCCTCCAAGTACTGTTATTCACCTGCCTAACTTGTCCTGTCATAAATGCACTATCATGGGGTTTGTTGCAAGTGCTGGCCTTTCTTTTCCATCAAAAGGAATGGCTTATATTGAGATGTATACTAGGGGGCTGCACCAAAATCGTAACAAGCCTTTGCAGCCCGAATACTTGATTCTTTACCTGTAAAGAGACCCCATGATCAAATCTGAAGTTTACAGCCTAGGAAGGTCACTGGAGCGTTCTGCCCCTTTAAAGCCACACATAGATGTATCCTGTTTTACCCTTGCACACAGAAGTCTGCAACGCAAACACCAATGCATTCCCGGGCTGCCGATGGATTTTATGACCTTTGCGTTTTGCCTTGCACCTCCCACTTCTCTAACGCAAGGCAAAAGCTGCACCTCCACCTCTCAGCTACGAAAGACGAGGGGTGATGCGTTCACAAACCAGCGAGACTGGGGCTGTGAGAACTGACGCCAGCATTGACTATGTCATTCTGCAGAGGGCACTTGTTGCTCATCTGGTCAGTCACCAGACCATGGTGTGCACAGTTTCACAGCTGTCACTCTGAATGTTTTAAATGATTTTTTTTTTGCCAAGTCGGAACACATTCACAAAACGAGAGATCATCTCAGGACAAAGCCTGTCCAGGAAAAAGCCTGTTTCTATTTTGGCAGCGCAGCTTGGAGCAAGAGGGTACAGATCCCAGGACTGTCAGCTGAAGTCTGTTTATGGAGGAGGTTTAGAACAGACTTGGCTAATCTCTGAATTTCCTAAAGCAAAACATACAACACTGCTTGTTTATTCCCTCCAGACAGGAATTTCATCAGATGAGGCCCGTCATGCCTGACTACAGTTTGCCAACCATACTCTCAAAGCCCACAGGTGATACTTTGAGGAGATCAGAAAAAAAGCAGACCTAAGAGACCGCTATGAAGCATCCTCTCTAAGACGCCCTCGTTAGCATCAATGTGTATGAATTATGAAGTTAATCCTCCTTACTCTCATAAGTAATCCTATGTATTTGCACAGCAATTCAGGTAAGATGCTACTCCACCAGATGCTATACAAACACGGAACAGAAGGCCACAGGACATCACAGATGGGATGTGTGTTCCCACACAGGTCTCCTGTTATCCCACAAGTCCCTTGCTGGAGGTGGCTGGCATGTGCCCTGCCACACTGTGACACCTTCGGGGGGGTGATCCCATTTAGGTAAAGGAAATAAGTAACAGAAAGGAGGCGTATTCCACAGCTGACAAGGCGCGGCGAGGTCTAAAAAGATGGTCCAGAAAGAGTTTAGGACAGGAGCCCTGTGGTGTCAAAATCAAAGTACCTAGGAACAAGGTAAGTGAGAGACAATGAAACAGATGGAAGAAGTTTGGAGCCTGGGACAGACCTGTGCAGTCCTCTGCCTTGCACCCCTGTGCACTCGGGAGCTTCCTATTTCTTATGAACTTGCTTCAGTCCATCAAAATACACAGGAACACATGAGGAGCCCTAATACAAGTGACACACAACTACACACCAAAACATGAAAGCTGGAACAGAAGAGCAAAAGGTTGTATATGAACGTGCAAAATCCGTGTCCAAGGCAAACTGAATTATCACCAAGTTACAAAGGAAAGACTCCTACACTGTTTAAGTGCCCAGTTCCAAACCTCATAGCATCTGCACTCTCCCATCCGCACGTCATCAAGACCGAACAGGCTCAGCTCCGAGCAGCGGGCTGAACGGCAATGCCGGAGGTGGGCTGCAGCCCCGGCCACGGCAGGGGGCTCTGCAGAGGAGCTTTCATGGGGCCGGCAGCAGGCGCTGCCCAAGGGACAGGCTGCCCGTGGGAGCCGAGTCCCTAAAAGGGAGGGCAGGTAAATGCTTCCCAAACCTCCCGCAGACCTGCCCTGCCTTTAAAAGGAAGAAGGGCTACTCACACTAAATATCTTTACTAGCAGGCCCGTTCGTGCAAATAAGGACAGGTCTGTATCCAGGACTGCTACGTTGGATTGCGGAGTGGGGGGTTTACAGCTCTTGAAGAACAGCATCTTTGATCAAAACAGCACAGTCAGGAAATCCTGAGCTCTCTCAGCTAAAGACATATCGAGCTAAATTAAAGATTAATGTTAGAACCTGAAGCAAAAATTAATCTATTGGCTTATAGTGGGTTAGAAATTTAATTAATTTTTTAATCATATGAAAGGGTCTTCAGCACTATCTCTGGGACTTTTTAACATCTCCCTTTAAAGGACAGCAGTTTTACATTATTTAAATCAGCTAGGATAAGCCTGGCTCCTCTCTAGGCTGGTTTATTGGCACTTCACAATGCAAATGTTCATCCTGTACCAGTTGGGCTGTGGAGACTTGAGGCAACATGGGATGGAAATGTCCTGGCACTCATGTACTCTTGCCAATCAACAATCACACTGCTAAGCCTTTTCTACTGCACTGAGATCACTATTTCCTTACTCACTATCTGCTACTTTCCCAGTTTCATCTGGAAAAACCTGGACATTTTTCCTTCCTGACCACCCCTTTATTAATACCGTAATACTGTCCCACAGGCAAGCTGCCCAACGTATCTGAAAACATACTCGGCAAGACACTGGTGACACCACCTACAAGAACAGAAATCAAACCCATCAACACCTTCATTTTAGCTGCTACTTCACATGCACTCCCATGCTCAGCGCTATTCCAGGCCAGCACTCCAAGGACCTCTCAGGGATCCCAACGAAACAGTGATACGGCAGGAACTTTCTGCTGGGAGAAAGGGAAAAGCACAACCTGCCCCAGACCCATTTCTGAGGTTAAATGAGGTTCAATGAGGCATCAAAGGTTAAATCCAGCGGGGTGGGAGGTGTCATCCCACAGCCACAAGCCTTCCCTCATGTGAGGGAACACAAATCTGACATTCAGGAGGGACCACGGGACTGGAGGGTAACACCAGCCACCCACAAGCTAAATGGCTAAATAAGCCCCATATCGGAAAGGAAACCAAGAAATTTCAGAAGCAAGAGAGAATCAATTCAGTGATACATAAAAATGTTTGAAGCAAAAATACAGCGTGCAGCTTGTGAGCAGGGGGTACTCTGGGAAGCTCTGCCTGGAAACCCATGAAAGCCACACATCCATTGCTTCAGTCTCACAGTATTTTTCTCACTTTGGCTCTTGTCAGCACTAACTAATCCAGGACATTTTCTCTACCCGCAAAGTTGATCGAGCATCTTCTCCTGCCAGCCTGCAAGCGTCAGCAGCCGGCATGCGCCAGTGCCAACACACGCAGCTGCCATCTCCCCTACCTCCCCCACAAGCCAGTGTCTCTGCCGTTCCCAGCCTCGCCCCCCACAGCATACCGCCTCGCAGATCGGGATGCAGACTGGGATCTGTTACACTCTTCCCACACCTTTAAAGCAGGAAGATCCAAAGCTTTGATCCCATTCCCACTTCGCTAGTGATGTCAGAGGGCAAAGCCTACGCCACAGCTTACCGCAGCAAAGATGAGCTGCCCTGTTTTTCAGTCAATAAAACATAGTTCCCCCCACTGGTGCAAGATCCACTAAAAGCCTCATTTACTGTAGCATGCAACGATACTACTACTAACCATCTGCTGCCTTCAAGGCTTAAAAAAAGACCCATCCTTCAACTAAGTCCCATGAAGCAGCGGAGGAAGGACTGCCCTCAGGTGCTCACCTCAGAAGAGGTGAATGCTGCTGAATTAAATTTCTTCCCACTTAGCATCAGCAGAAAACTTTCAAGAAAACAGCGGTGAAGGTACACCAAGAGCCAGGATGCTGCCTCGGCTGTCTCCTCTCAGCTTGGAAAAGTGCTTTGCAAGAGCATTAATCGAGATGATGTAACTCTAGTGTAGGCCTCAGCAAAATCAGCCTTCTACATCACACAAAAGGAGAAAAACAAACCTGGAGTTTAAAGCTCCAGTTTTGTTCTCAAAAATCCAATAGACATGTTCTCTACAATGTTTCTGAGCGCAGGACAAGGCTATAAATCAGATGTACTCGACAATCCATATACTGAACACACAGGCTGCTGAGGCTGTACTTCTGTAAATTGGTGCCAACTTCGTAAAATTAACATACGAAATAATACAATGAATAACAAGGTGTGCTGGTTTTGACTGGGATACAGTTAATTTTCTTTACAGTACCTAGCAAGGGGCTATGCTTTGGATTTGTGCTGGAAACAGCATTGATAACACAAGAATGCTTTCGTTACTGCTGGGCAGTGCTTGCGCAGACTCAAGGCCTTTTCTGCTTCTCACCCCACCCCAGCAGCGAGGAGGCTGAGGGGGCACAAGGCTGGGTGAGAACTGGATTTAGAAACTAAAGCCATTTTAATGTATTTCTTAATAAAGGGAGCAGTACAACAAATAGCCTGAAGTTATCGAACAACACAGAGTTAATGATACATCAAAGACACTGCTATTTTGATCCTATGCTGAAAGCTTCCATGGAAGAGGAAAAATCATCTCATCCAGGTCTAATTTTAATAATACAGCATGCTCTAATACTCAAAATTAAACATAGCATGCAAATATAAACTAGCCTCTTCCTCATTTTGGAGGTTAGTCACTGCATTCTGGTACTTCTATACTACTGAAAAAAGTTAAAAAAACCCTTCTCCACATACAGCTGTATCTTCTGAACTGATGAAAATTCATATACCAAGTAGTTCATAAAGCAATTTTTGAGGGCTACATGCAAACTTGATAGCAATATCCATTTACAGTTCTGCCAGCTACTGCTTTGGGTTAAAAGAGTTCAATGACCTGAAGTAGCTATGTTTAAATAACCTAAAGTAGTATTCTGCTGAGAAAAACCTTAAACAGCCATTTTCCTGTGGCTCAGACAGGACCCGTTACGCACCAGGTTCTGCCTGAGCAGCCCTGCAAACTCTGTCCAGAGGCACCGCAGCTGTAGTCACACCTGCCCCTAGAAGGAGACCTTCACGCTAGAAGGGTCTACTCAAGGCAAAATACTGTAGAGTAGAAGCAGGCCTCTGGGAGCAGGAACGTAAGGGAAAACAACAGTAGGAAGTTTCTGACTTTTGAGAAATCAGGTGGATCTCTGAAAGTACCCAAACCAAGTAGAGGTTGCAGATGGTGGCCAAAGAGTTGGGGTATAAAAGGAAAGATTACCTGTTTCAGAAGGATGAGGGCAGATCTTTGGGATTCAGGGGAAGGTTAAGGTTTCTGGGCTCAGTAGAAAGAGTCAGGGAAGACGGAAGGAAAGCAAAACGGCTTTAAGCCAGTGGGACAATCAGCACAAACACATGGCAATAAATGGCTGCTGGTCCCCAACTTCACAGCTGGCAATTTGGCAATTTAACACCCCACCTGAACACCGATGGAAGCAAAATCTAACGACAAAGCATCTGGCGACTACGGAAGGAAAACCACTCAGCAGCAAGGCGACTAGGAAACTATGCACCACAAAAAATTTGGATTTCCAGTTGAACCATCATGTGGAAACTCATTCCTTGTCCCTAAGCATGATCGATGATACGAATGTAGTTCTTGACAAGTCTTCATCTAACCTGCTCTTAAATGTTTCCATTGTTGCAAGATCCATCTCCGATCCAATGCCTTCAGCTGAAGAACTGAACCTGAGGTAGGGGTGAACCTGTCTGTATGTGGTGTCTACAGCCTGTCCATGTGGGCTTGAATTGAGGAAGATGATCAAATTTCTAAACAAAAGCTGTACCCTTAACATTAAAATAATTGATCCTTTCTTTACACAGGAGATTAAAAAAAAAACTAAAAAAACCCTAAAAAGCGTGAAGTTATTCAACCACTAGTGCATCCTAAGGAGAGTCTCCTTTTGCTAGGGAGTTAGCAAAAGCCCTAGAAAAGCGACCAGTGGCGTGGTTATCAGGTAGATGTTCTTTGAGCAGACTTGCTCAAGCAGACATCAACAAGGACCCAGAGATACCCTGATGCTTCCATCTGCAATCCTATGGCACAGCCCATGCCAGCAAATGCAGCAGCACACTGCAGGGTTCAACTCTTTACTCGCTACTAGTTACGGGAACGCTGCCTCGTACTGCAGTATACGCTGAAACCAGCCTCCATTTCATGAGCAGTTCCTGCCAAGTTATTTCAAAGTCATGATTTACTCCCTTAAGAATACCTCAGAGTTTTACATCAAGGGAAGCAAGGGTGCATCACCTCTGGTGCTAAACTGAAGACCAGACAGTAGCAGAAAACACCTCCTAAAAACCTGATGACCACCATACAACTTATCTTGTGTGGGGAACTTTGGTTCCCAGGGAGCTACTACTAAAAGAGTAATGACTTCCGAAGCAAGTGCAACAGCTGCAGTCTGAGCGTTAATAAGACAGAGCAGCCCACACTGCTCCCAGCACCCCAGGATCTCCTGAACGGAAGCGGTCGTTTGCACAAGAGCGGTGTGGGGTCTCTCTCAGAGGAGAGCACTTGGGCTTCTAGATTCTAACTCGGCCACTGGCCTCTTGCTCGACTGCTTTGTGTCTGATTCCTGGCAAGGCTGACCTCCTTACAGCAGGCTGAGACCCACTCATGAGAACTGCAGAAGCACCAGTGGCTGCAGTGGGCCTATCATTTTAATTTAGCCACATAAAATAGGCAAGTACTTGAGTCCCTGTGGGAATTAATCTATTTTTGCTTTAAGTACTTTGTGATTCAACAGTGGTCTAATTATCCGATTCCTCAGCTGTTAAAGGAGGAGAGGATGTATTCTTCTTCAGACCAGCTGATCTAGTTAGAAAACTCAAGCAAGCTTTCAAGTACCTGATCCCATTATATTCTTAGACCCACACAACTTAAATAACAGTTAAGTGCATATAGAGTCTTTTCAGCCAGGGTCCCTAGTATATCTCCTCCATACAGAGATGAAGAGAGCTGAAAAAGATCAACAACGAGGTACTCTGTTTCCAGAATCCACTCCTCAGTTTAGAAGTGTTTTTACATTTCTTCAGAGAACACTTCCCATAACCTAAATCTAATCTCTGACTAAGCTCAGCACACAACTGGTATTTAACAAACAGTTTCAATTATGACTCCTGGTCCACTTAATTTCAGGCCATTCCTTCTTTGTAAATAGCCCTAAGTGTCTGTTTCCCTTGCTTCACAAGAAATGCTTTCAATCACGTGAACCTCTGAGATCTCAAGCACCATGAGAAGCAAAGGTGGTTTCAACCGCAAGAATAAACAAGCGTTTACCCCACCAAAAAAAAAAAAAAAACCAACAACAAAACGCGCAAAGTAAACAATGGAAGTTGGATTAAAATAACTAATTATTTGAGAAATGCTATCAGAAATCTTATTTACCTGTCTTCTTGTAGTAGAATAATCAGTATGCTAAGACCTCCCATGCTCTCACTGGGCAGTGACTTTAAAAAAAAAAACCACCAAAGAAACAAACAAACCTGAATCTACATGCAAATTTTTTTAAAGTAGAAACCAGGTGAGATGACAGATGAGATCAGATATGGCACTGCGGTCTTTGCTTGAAAAAGTTCACATCTGACACTGACAGGATGAACAAGAGACAAGGAGAACAGTTGCAGCATGATGACGTGATTGGCCCCGGGTGACCCAGATCAGCAGCACAGCTGGGAACAGCTGCCTCGGGTCTTTGCCTGACCCTTTATTCTGTTTCCTCTTCAAATTTATCACTACTACTTCTTTCTCACTGAGTCATCAACAGAGAGGTAAGATAAACTCCTTAGTCACTGAAAAAACTCTGGTACTCAAGTCCTTCCTTGAAGCAACACTTGCATTTTCTGCATTGAATATTTAAGTACATAATACCAACAGATTTCTACCAATTTACTCCAGATCGTACTTCAGCCTCCCCCGAAAAGCCTCTATAATCCCAGCCTATCAGAGTATGCCCCTTGACGATAAAACACTTCACCTGAGAAATCTCATTTATAGAGAACATCAGCATGAACAAAGTTTTCATCACACCGAACGTAATTTGACAACTGTCACTGTACTGAAACCTATACAGGTGGTTAATCAGATCCAGTACCCCAATCTGTGCTCTGACCATACTGAACATCTATTTGAACAGCGTAATGCCTTTAGCAGCAATAATTTCTGCTAGTAAATCAGATGGTAGGCGTGGTGAATCTCCCCTGAAGTGGCAGGACTAAGAGGGAACGGATTCCTGACAGAATGCAACCGTTTAGAGCAGGATTTCAGTTGTTTACACAAACTCTCTGCAGAGACGCAGCGTCTCTAACAACTAAATATACAACAGAAATTCCTTCCACCCTTGTTCTAGAGGGACAGCCCAGCTTTAAGAGAGCTGTAGCACCGACGACCTTCCCAGATCTTCCCAAAATAATGCCAAGAAAGAATCAAGGGTAGCAGCAGAGGCCCATGTTTTAGGAGATCAATGAGCGGGCAGAGGCCCTACCACCACTTAGGCTTTTCCTAGTCTTGGCTCTGGACCAGGCCCGCTTTGTTAGCCATCAGCAAGTTACTTCAGCTTAGCAAGTAATAGTTCTCTGAACAGGGGATAATTAAACAGATCACTTTCCAGGGAATATTTATGTGAGTGCTGTGAGCAGTTTTATGTACAAGGCAAATGATTCAATAAAGCAACCAACCAACTAGGAGGGCAGCAGAACCACAGAGAGAATCTGCACCAGTATGTTTGTCTTGGTTAACGCTTTGTCTCAGAAGTTTCACATAGTATTTTGTCATCTCTATAGCCCTGACAACCTACCTACCCTCAAAAATAATCCAGTTACAACTGTCCCGTGAAGACGGCTTTGCATGCTACTGCAGATACAGCGAGGTTCACAAAGTAGGAGGGAAATTCCAGGCTTCTCCTTTGCTCCCCTCTGCCAAAGAATGAGAACCAGCACCTTGGATTTGAAATTCACTGTAGACCTTCGTAACTAACCGCAGGTTGTTTTCACGAACACATGGATCGATATGAGCAACAGTGAACACTGCACTTGATGAGGATTCACAAACTCAGGCAGCTACAGACACACAGTTTCAATGAGGTATACAGTGCAACTTTGGTTTGACTGCCATGGTGACAGCCTCGGCAGTACCCTGCTCAGGCAAGTCGTCTTTCCTGTACTCAGTCGGCACCAGATCGCATGCTGGCGCCCAGCAAAACAGCAACCAAACCCCTCCAGTAACCCCACTGCTCTCTCAACCTTTATGAAAATCCACAGTAGGACATTAATCTAAATCCCTCCCACCCCTTGTCACTGGAGTCAAACGGACATTGTTCCGAGACCACTGCGTACCTGCGCAGGTCACAGTAATCTCGCTGGCAGAAAGAGGCGGCGGCTTTACTACAGCCTTTTCACTACTACCTCTGCCGCCTGCGGCCCCTGCAGCTGTTTGTTGCATACGGACTGACTTTACTGCACATTCTGGAGGCCTGATACAATGCAGCTTTGTTGCCAAAGAACATCAGTAATCACTTTCACCATTTAACTTCACAGCCCTTTTCTTCACAATTTAGGATTTTTCTCCACCCAAGTCTTCTCCCATTTATTATGGGACAAATTATGCTGCCCAGTAGGCCAACAACTACTGAAGTACCAACTCCCACCTCCGTAGGAACATACTCTGTGCTTCTCTTACCGCCATACCTTAAGCGTCCCAACACTCGTACCTGCAGTTTCCCCAGCAGCCCTGTTTCAGCCTCATACCACCCAAAGCAAACTGCTTCCTCCTGCCTCAATGAGAGCCTTCCCCAGCCTTTCTGCCACACATCAGCACCAGACCTCACTTTGTACTCAGAGCTCCCCTCGTTTACACCAAGCACTCCCGATCCCCAGTCCCAAGAGCACTGCTGACAGGTGCTGCCTGGAGCTGCTCCACTCTACTCCTGGGGTTCCAGCGGCCTGGCCACAGCCGCCACACCTGCGCTTCCTGCCGCAGCCTTTGCCAGGAGCTAACCTCACAGCCAAGCACCCAGTGCAAAACCTTTACGCTCAAGGCTCCGACTTCCAGAGCCCACAGGCCACCTCTGCAGTGCACAGCACTTCGCTCACTCTCTCTCCTCACCGTGACTCTGTGTTTCTACGACTTTACCTATGTGATACATGGGGGGGTGGGGGGGAACTGCCAGGTTAGAGCTTTTGGAAGAAAGTGCGTGTTGCACATCCAGGGACATAGCATGACAACACAGAGGCCTGCACGATGACATTGATAATCAGTGCAAGTCTAAAGCAGGTAAATTTAGTGTGGTCCACACTCAATGTGCCCAAAGCAGATCCTCCAGCAAGCTATCCTAGAAAGCACGCTCGTTTCCTCCTTTCCACGGTGCTTCTGAAGCCCATACACACAGACCAGCAGCATACCACACCGCTAAGATCCCGCTTACAGATGCGCGCTGCATGGATCCAGGACCGCAAGTCCACATCACACCTTCCCTGGTGCTCAGCCCCTACCCTGCATCTGCAGCACTTCTGTGGGCCAGCGCTCCCTGGCATTACCTTCTCCCCTCTCACCAGGGCTTCACCAGGTTCTAGAGTCATGTCAGCACAGAACTTAAAACCCAGGTTCTTTCTAAATTCTAAATCACATTGTTCTACATGAAGAACAATGTGAAGAACAATTTGAAACTAGACAAATGCCTTGGCATTTGTCTAGTTTCAAAGATAGATCAGAAACATCTGAACCTATTCCTTCCACTAGATCCCCTTGGATATTCCAGTGCTTAACCTCATTGCAGCCTAATTACAGCTCACTCCCAACACCTTAGCTTTAGAAAAACTAATTCAAAACTGGAACACAGGTATAATTTGCTAATGGGGGAGGGAGAGGGAGCACACAACTTCGGAGGAGAGGGAGGAGGGTATGCGCTGCATTTTCCCACAGAATTCCACACGCTCAGTTTCAGCAAGGCTGCCTAGCAACAACCACCAGCCAAGATGTCAAAATTAGAGCGGTCTACTCCAAGGCACCTTTGCCAAGTCCAGAGGCACAACTGCGAGAAGAGGTCCTTAACATTAAACAGCTGAGGAAGCGAGTTTAAGTGCAAGTTTGATAATTTTTCATTACATTGTTACAGCCAAACCTGGTATCCCTAAGGGGGGGAGGGCGTCTCCTCAGCTGTCCCAGGCCTGCTCTGCCAGCTTCCCTGGAACACTTCCACAAGCATCCAACACTGCGGGGCCCAGGTTGTTCTGAGGTTGCTACTGCTACAGCCCTGGGCCTAGCTGCCACTTCTAAGCACACTGGTGTGCACCACACTAGATTCACCTGCTTCCAGAGTTGCACGTGAATGAAACTACTTGGGCTACAGATCTTGTAAGTGACGCTTCACAAATGAGTAGACTGCGCAGTTCAACTTTTTTATTTTAATAAAATCAAGAATATGCACAGCACATGCAGTGCTAGCATCTAAACTAATACAATAAGCAATTCTAAACCTACAGTGACTTGAAGTTCAATTTTCACATTCAGCAAGTTTAAATCCACTCTTGCATATTGTTTGGAATCCTTGTATCTGAACTGAAAAATATTGCTGGCTGATAAAACTTGCTAAAATGCACAAGTCACTGATTATGCCAATACAACAAAGATAACCACATGTTTGAGGATTGCAATGTGCCAGACATTCACTGAAAAAAAAAAAAACACACAACTAAACAAAACTCACGCAACAAACATCTGAGAGAATCTGGACACTTCACATCAGTGTTTAGAAGTGTTTCATTAATATCTTAAGACAAGTGTATCAAAACCTTGGCATGTTTAATTTTAAGTTGCCAATTTTTGTTTTACTATCAGAAAGTTATGGCTACACTGCCAATGCCGGGTCTGCTTAATTTGACTTAAGAGTTTAATATGACTTAAACATTAAAAGCTCACACTACCCCGAAATATATAATTTCACGCATACGGTGACATTCAACATTCAAGTGCCAGTGTTTTTGTACTGTCTTTTGGTCAAGTTTCTTTAAACTTTCAAAGAATCACTTTTAGGCTTACAAAAATAAATATTTGTCAAAAATGTTCAATAAATATTACACAAAACTAGCAGCAAAAAGTATCTAGAAATCTGTCGTGTGCAAATAGTTTTCTTCCCAGCTATCATTCCCATGGTCCCAAGTAAGTTTTAGAATCTATTTCCTTCTCCTTAAACAAGCTGCGTTCAATCTCCAAGAGACAAAATAAGATTGGAAGTTAAGGACACGCACACAAGACATATATAAAATTCTCTGAATGTGCAATAAAAGAAGTATTTTGTAAAAAGTTATGGGCAAAATGTACAAGGGCCTAAACCTAGACTTGAAATAGCACCATAACAAATGACCTCAATACTGTCAAGTGCACCTACTTAATAAAAGTTTTAGAACAAGGCACAATACACTTGAAAAAATCTATTGCACTTTAGGAGATTTTTGCCATTTTCCTATGCCACTGTAGATTAGTTGTTAACTGCTCTGGCCACAAAGTTAGCACAGAAATTCCAAGTGGCAGAGGTGTTTTTCTGGTGGACAATACTTATCTTTGGCCAGATTTAGCATAAACAGACTATAAATACAATGGAAACCTATGCAACTAAAACTGACTAAAACTGCACTTTAATAGCAGAATTGAAACCTTGTGCAGTTTATGTACATTTCCAACCTCTGTGATCTCAGGTTTGTTTGTTACTCTTCTGGAGCCATTTTACAAAGTCTACAGTAAGCCAGTTTAACATCTCCACGCAGCTTGAACAGAGTAATGTGAATCTGCATTAAAATAAAGCCTGCTGCATAATTCTTCCTGTTCATACCCTCTTGACCAAAAAACATCAACACTAGCATGCGTTATTAGACCAAAAATTCAGTCAGGCCCTTAAGGAGGACCAATCACTGCCATGGTCAGCCATTCTACCATTTCAATTTCATATGGCAGGCATTTTTAAAAAGTCTAAATAGATGAATTCTCCTAAAAACTATTTCAAGTTATCAGACCTTTAAACATTCCCTGTAATGTTCTGCCCACATTTGGCTAGCTCACATTAATGATCTGCCTAAATATTGAAAAAGGAATTGCTGTATTTACTTGCATTAACTTCAAAAACAGTGCTTTTAATGTATGCATGTATCCATACATCATCTCATCATGACTGGAATGGCTTATTAAAGGCTATCAGGTTCTAAGTACCTATCCAGGATAGAGTGAGCAAATCAGAACTTTAACTTAGTACAGTTTTGCCACATTAGAAACTAATTGCATTGATATGCTTCAAGATGTTTTATTTTTCAAATCTGCAAATACCAAAAGCCCTAATGCAGGCTACCGCATAAGTTTTTTCTTTGTAATATTATGGATGAATCAGTGATTCCTGTTTAAGTTGTATCACACCTGTGTGCCAAGGTTTGATTTTAGCCCAAGTTCAGTAATTTTTATTTTGTCAAAACAATTGATATCTTGAGCATTACTGAGCCAACAGGACATCAAAATAAAAGTTGTCTAAAGTTAAAGGCACAGTACATTAACAAACAAATGATCCTCAGTCACAAAATCATAAATGCAGTTTCTGGGTGGGGATGGGTGGGAGGGGAGTTAATCCTGACTACAGCAATAGAGTCTTCAAAACCACCTTCAAGATAGGGCTACTTGTTCCTTTGTTTCCATCTTGTGACCTTGAGCTCCCTTAAAAAAAATTTCAGTGGAGAATCACAGCTGGTAATGTACTGCGAGTTCTTGAAGCTACACAAGGTATAGTCTGGCTAAGTTACATGTGGTTTCCATATTAGCTTGTTTGGTAGGATATCTGCTGCAAGCAGATTCAGTTGCCCCACCAGTCAACCCCCTGGGAGTTATAGTTTCCTCCATATCCATCACTGTTGTAGAAGCCTCCATAACCACCACCTATGAAAGGCAAGAGAAAGCGATGCTTAATTAGCCTGCTGAAGACACACGCCTTCACAAGAAGAAAACAGCACAAGGCACAGACAAAATGTCTGTCTATTCAAGGAAACCCACCCAAGAGTACCATCAAACGTACTCATTAAACTAAAATGCTGGGAAGTTCATGGTGGTATCAAACTAAACAGAGATGGTTAACTTGCACTAGCCTAGATCCAAGAAGGATGCTGAGACTTTGTACAACAAGCACCAGCTGACCTTGTGTTTAAACATCACCTCCAGAAGTTTTACTACAGCAAGCATTTTAGATCTGCTGTTGTATTTGCCAACAGTGCCTGTCCAGTTTTCCTTACCTCCAAATCCTCTGCTGCCACTTCCTCCACTCCGGCTGCTGGTTGATCGACTGCTACTAAAGCTACTGCTGCCAGAACCACTACTTGTCCGGTAGTCTCTGGCACCAAATCCTCCACTGAACCTACTGCTGTATGAAGGAAGAAAACAAACACTTGAGTAAAGTCAGTGGTATTTTAAGCAGACACTTGAGATTCAAGTTCTAAATTTCTCCAATCCTGGTTACCAACTACAGCCAGCCAACCATCAGTACAAGTGTTGAGATCATCATACTTTATAAGCATCCCAGTGCTACCTGGACAGGCATTCAAGGCAGCAAAGGAAAATTTACTGTTCAAGCAGGTTGAACTTGCCACGTTACATAAAAAAATTACTCTCTCAGGTCCTGGCAAGATTTGATTCAGTGCAACCTCTGCTCCACAGCATTGCCAAACTTATCTTAGTGTTTAAGTGACACATTTATAACCACTTTTCATATTGTAGAAAAGGGCAACCATTTTACAAGTGTACTTCTGAAGAAAAAGCAGCTAAACAAGTAGAATTCATGTGGTCATGTTAACTACATTAAGAGGAAGGGTTGTTTCTCCTCCCACCTCTTTAAGCCATTAAAGAGGTTTTTATTACCAGCTTAGAAATCATTTTAAGTTTCCATAGCAAAACCCCTACGAGTGGCCTCACACCTGCAAGTTTAACTCTCATACCTCTCCTGTTCTGTGTCAGGAGGCATGAGTTATCTGCTCCTAAAAATCAAAATAGCTGCTTTAGGTACATCTCTGGCACATGCAGGCATGCATTTCTAGCAAGTATTTTATAAGTGCTTTCACAGAGTTCTAAAGCCCTTTCTGCTAGGCATCATTCTACCTCAGCCATTATCTAGTCGTCTGCTCAAAAGTCTTATGGGTTAGTTGCTGTAGGGTAAGACAGAACAAAACCAGACATTAAACTGTCACCTTCTCATGCATTTAACTTGCATTTTTATACTGAGTGGGTTTGTCAGAATTCTAACTGCATTTTTAAATGAAAATGAGTCACAGAACCGGCTCTCACAATGGGTTAAGTATACCTTTAGCCAAAGCTGTGACCATTACCTCTTAGATCGTCCACGGCTGCCACCTCCTTTGTGATGCTGTTCATAAGCCATGTTTTCCAGCCAAGATGGTACTTCTTGCTTGGCCTCGACAAGAAGATCAAGCAAGTCCTTGGTGATGTTTATGTTCCTCTCATTGAAGAATGAGGTGGCCAGACCTAAAGTAAATAATCAGCTTCAGCCCCACACAAAAACACACTACAACACTCAAATCCACTCCACACTTGCCAATATGACAAGTACAGTATCAGATGCCTTACCACCAAGCTTGAGAACATTAGAATTACCTGAAGAGAAAGCCAAGACCACCACATAAAAACCCTGGCTATTTACTGACAGACACAGATTATATCAAGCTACCACATGGTATCAGAGCTTTTTAATAGCAACAAAAGCACTAAAGGAACAGGTTGCTTTCCACAGTGACTAGAGACAGTAGTGACCAGCTCCTGCTTCAGAAGCGCATGGGCTTCTCTCAAGTACTTAGTTCGAATTTGCTAGCCAGTACTACTACACCTATCAACTCGGGTATGAAGTGCTGCCTACGAAAATTCTAGATCATACTTACCAAGGTTTCCTACACGGCCAGTACGACCAATACGATGCACATACTCTTCAATGTCACTTGGCAAGTCAAAGTTTATGACATGCTTTACATTTGATATATCCAGTCCTCTTGCAGCTACCTAGTGATTAAAGGATTAAATCAAATCTTAGTAAAATTCCACACGCCAAGTAAGATGCCTACTGGCTCAAGCTTCACAGATTTCACTTACTGCTGTGGCAACAAGAATTGGGCTCTTGCCCGAACGGAACTGGTGCAGTGCTTCCTCTCTGTCTCTTTGAGAGCGATCTCCGTGTATACTTGTACAGGCATATCCTTCATGGTACAAGAAGTCCTCAAGAGCATCCGCACCCTTTTTAGTTTCCACAAACACCAGAGTCAAGGAATCCTTGCCTAACAATAATTAAAGCACAGGTTAGCAGAAAAGCTCCACAAATACTTGGCTCCACCACCTGGGTAAAAGGCAGTTTCAGCTCTTTGCTCTTATTTACTCTAACCTGAAGACAATGGAAACTTCCATCTCCATTTTGTATTACCAGAAGTGCTTACATCAACTTAAAACTGACGTTTAGCCAGCACAATACATCCACTGCACATTAAGGAAATACTCTTTCATTCACTTAATCAACAGAAGTTCTTACTACTTGAATCACTAGATTTGCCTCACCTGAATTTTACCTTATATGCTTATCTGAAAGTGGTCTTTACCTGTGGCATTTAGCAGGTCAAGCAGAAACGATCGTTTGTCTAACTCTTCCACCCATACTACTTTCTGTGTGATATTCTCAGATGTAGAACCTACTCTGCCAACAGCCAGAAAGATATATTCATCGAGGAAGTCACGAGCAAGCATCTAAAGGGAAAAAAAGAGTAATAAAAAAAAAAAAATCATTATTCCCCACCCCAGAGATGAAATTTGGCCCCACAAGCTGTTAGAAGTAATTTAACTTTTGTATAGTACCTGGATTTCCTTGGGGAAAGTAGCACTGAACATCATGGTATGACGAACCCCTTTTGGTGGCATAGTATCTTGTTCAACAATTCGACGAATTTGAGGTTCAAATCCCATGTCAAGCATTCTGTCAGCTTCATCAAGCACTAAGTACCTAAGTGGTAATAAAAAAATGTTAATTCTTCAGCGCTTTTTTTCTTTGAGCTGTAACCCAGCACAGAAAGGCACTGGACCACAAGTTCTCAACTACATATTTACACAGTCCAAAAGCTAGAATTCAAGTGTCATTAACTGTGGATCTCACTTTAAAAGATAATTTCTAGTTATGAAAGTCATTTGCATATGGACAAGAACACTTCACTTACTTGCAAAAATCCAGACCAATCTTTCCCCTCTCCATCATATCAACCAGTCGTCCTGGAGTTGCTACAAGCAAGTGACATCCACGTTCTAGGTCACGTATTTGCTGACCAATGTCTGCACCACCGTATACAACACAGGGACGAACTCTAGAACGGTATGCAAACTATAAAACAAAGTAAATTAGCTCCAAGAAAAACCATACTTCAGCTATTTTATAATGATGAACTCCTAGATATACCTTTCTGGCTTCCTCATAGATCTGCACAGCCAGTTCTCTAGTGGGAGCCAAGACCAGTGAGATTGGGTATTGCTTACGGCGCCCATACCTTCCATTCTCCTAAAGAAAAAAAAAAATGCAATGAGTACCCCAAATACAAGAGGAATTATAACAGCTACTATAGGTAATATTGAAGACAGGTCACCAAGTTTGTCTTAACAAGAAAGAAAAAGCAGAGCTGAGAGCCAACTTGTTTTAAGCACTGCCCTACTGCAGTACCCAAGATTCAGCTGCCGGTTAACAGCAACATAACTGCACAAGATTGGTCTTTACAATCGGTACTGTGACCCGTAACTTAAGCAGCGAAGAAATAATAGCCATAAAACCTGTTAATTCCTTTCCTAAAGTCACTACAACAGACATGTATGACCAAGTAGCTTTTCTGTAGCAAGGGAAGCATCTTTAAAGCTTATGCAGCAACAAAACCAATTTTTTCTTTGGACAGTAACATTTTTCAAGGAAAACAGCTGAAGTCATGTAGAAGTTGAGAAGCTTGCATACCATGGCCAAAATAATGACGACATTTAAGTCCAGCTATTGCGTTCAGTAGCAGACATCATCATACACCACAAAAACACATTCCTCATAGCTTTTCCAGGACTGGGTATTTAAATACTTACCTTCATAGCTCTCAAGGCATCACCAGGCCCATCTGCATAGATCTGGCTCAATATTGGTAGAAGAAACGCAGCTGTTTTCCCAGACCCTATTAGGACACAATTTAGTATTGTTATTTCCAAAGCTACAGTACAGTCAAGTACAGCACTAATCCTCTATCACCAGCATATTCCCAGTAACATCTGCACTATTACATGGATACTACCAACGCCACTGGAGTGCAGACATTATCTACAAAACACTTATCACTCAGCACCACAAACCCCTTGTTAAAGATTAAGTGTAAGGAACTAGGTTAGTCTATAGAATTTGGAAATCAATTACAGAAATAAGATTAATGAAAATGTAAAGTTACTTGCAGCTGTATAAGCAAGTGCATAAACAACGCAAGTAGTGCTGCTCATTTATCTCTTGTACAGTCCCTACCATGGTTGGTTTAATGTTCGAATGAGTTAATCAATAGATAAAGGTAGATGAGACTAAAAGATGTAGGTAAACAATTAAGTGACTGATTATAATGTGTTTTAACTAATACAAGATAAAGGGTAAGGTAATGAAGTAGCATCTATTATAAGGATTAGAAGTTAAGATCTTAGACTTCAGGATGTTTCCAGATAAGAACACCAGGACTTCTTGCAAAATGCCAAGATGAAAGATAGTCCAGTTTATGATCTCAAAATGGACCAGACTTCATGATCAAAAGATAACAGGCAAAAATAATGGACTTTCTGCTAAGCAGAATAATAAAGAATTGAGAATAAAGTGAAAAAATATAGTGGACTTTGTTAATTGTGTAATTGTTGTAAAAGCATATATAAAGTGACAAATGTATTACTTAGTTGCCACACACTGAAGTGATGGCCCAACTCTGAGTTGTTAATAAAGCAAACCTAGAGATACCCGCTTTCTGGCGAAAATTCAACACTGCACTGCTTAGACAATATCTACAGAAGACTCATCACTCAGCACCACAAACCCCTGAAGCGAATATGATTTAAGCCATGAACATTTCTCTCAGGAGAAACACAATAAATCCGGTCAAGCAACATCTAGAGCAGTTGCAAGATTAAAGCCAATTAATTTTCAACACTGCAGGTATTTCAGCATACTCTAAACAAAGTCATACTACCTTAGAGACCTCTTACCTGCAGGTTGTGGAATGAATATGAGACCCTACTGCTACTGACAGGGACTAAGCAGTAAAGCATTACTAGCTTACCTGTCTGAGCACAGGCCATCAAGTCTCTCTTTTCTTTAATAATAGGTATTGCATGTTTCTGGACTGGAGTAGGACGGGTGTAGCGTGTAAGCTCAATGTTTCCCATAATAATTTCTCCCATGTCAACATCACTGAACTGCAAGGTAATTAAAGTGAGTAAGATGGTGATCCTTCCCTTCAGCCACCATGGAACACATCAGTCAGTCTAAGCAGTCATTTGTAAAGTAGCTTTTGTTTCATGTCTTCTTATAGAACTTGCCTATTACATTTACACATACTCCAGATCTAGTTACCAAGCAAGAGTCTGGTAACTATGTAGTTCAGTCACATAGGTGACTCTTAAAAAGCCAGCCAAACGTGAAGTGCAGATTACACAAGCACACTACGCTTAGCACAACACAATGCCTATGCTTAAGCAGCTGCTCCAACAAACCAGCACCTCCAAGCACTTCTACTTTGTGTGTTTATTTACTGTTTAAAGACAAGTCACATAGTTAAAAGTGAGCTAACAAGTGTTAACTGAACAAGCTGATGCAACTTCCCATGTCTTAGTTCATCATACACAACCCTCTTCTCCAACACAGCTTAGCTGTAGGAAAGCAAGACAGTGCTTCCTTTCCTCCCTAAGCTCAGGGCATCATGACAGTTTCACCTGCAAAACAGTCGCAATTAGATCAGCAAACTAGATTTAAGGAAACAACTTACACTTTCAATATGTGGAGGACAGTTGCTGCCTGTTGCTTCAACAGGAATATCATCATATTTCTCGAAGTTAATGCCAGTATTGCTTCCTGAAAAGAGCTCTCTAAAAACAGAAAAGAAAGTATTTTACTTGCTAGACATAACTGAGCCTGTCAATGTGAATTTACACTATTCCATTACTCACTGTTCCAGGCGCTCACTCGGGGGAAGAGGCTTTGACCAGTCATCTTCATCTGATTTGTCACACCAGCGGCTATTCCCACCACGGTCAAATCTACCAAAGCCACTCCGATCATAGTCACCACCTCTTCCACGCTCTTCATATCTAAATACAGCAAGAATATCAGGCCACTGTTGCTGGGCAACATGTTTTTTTTTGACATGCAAAATTAAAGCTATAAAAATCTAGTAGCATTTACTCTATTACATAAAAAAATGTAGAAGAATTCGAAGTCATCAGATTATCTCTACTCCCTTCCTGACCTACAAACTGAAATTAATTTAGCCCCAGCCATCAGACTAGGTCATGTTATTCTATATCATAGACAGGGGAGTTTGTCATGATTTCACAGCTCAGTTTAGTTTAACACACTGAACCTTGCATCAGATTTTTGATTTAAATTTTTCAAACGTAAAGAATCGGCCATCTGCCAGTAGAGCTGCAATTCAAGTTGCTCAGTCTTTGCCCTTTTTTGTAGGGAGCCATTGTTTGGTACCCCCCCTTCTCTGTGCCTCATTTTATGTATGTCTCCCACATCCAGACAAAACCCACAAGTGCTGTTGTTTGTTCCTCTATTCCCCCACCACATGTGACCAAACTAAATATATTAATTACATGTCACATTATAATTTTATAAAGAGGGAGCTCACCTGTATTATTGACTTGGAAAGAAGGTGGAAAAAGTCCTTACCTCAACTGTTTAGTTTTTGGTCTGGTAAATCAAGTTTGAGAAAAGTCTGGATACAGGACTAGCGTCAGCTTTACTAGTCGATAAAGGTCACTCTCACCACACTTGTGCATAGAACGCATGATGTGTGTAAGACTGATCAAGTAAGGTAGAGAACCTGCAAGAGTCTCACCCAGTTTTATTAACTACACTTTTTAAACAAGGGAAAATACTGAAATTAAAAAAAAAAAAAAATCCATTTTGATGTATTTTATGTGGTCCCAACAGCTCTTCATGATTTTTCTGGAAGTAGCCACCCATTTAGCACTTTTTTTGGTGAAAGTGTTAAGTCAGCAAATCATTATAGCTGCAGTTAAGTGGCTGGTGGTAGACTACAGAGCACATTTTTCAACACATGCAAGTTTTCCATCCTTGAACTCATGTAGCTTTAAAAGTAAGGTTCTCTCACTCTCTCCTCCCCTCCCAGGTTCCTCCTACCTTATCCTGGTGTTCATACCTAGAACTCTAATTTTAACATCAAGATTACAGGTGCACTACTAGAACTGAGACAAGACTTCATAGACACCACCCAGACAAGTAAGTACTTGCCTTCCTCCTCTTGATCCATTTCCACGGTCAAAGAAGCTTGATTTTGCTCCACGGTCAGACCGTGCACCAAAGCTGCTGTATGCATCCTTGTCTCTGCTAGAACTCCAGCCACCACTATCAAAACCTAGTAGAGAAAGACATTTCAGCCATATATTACATATTTTTATTCATGTAAAAGCCTAGACCAAGTTCTGTAGACCTTCACTGGAAGGTCTACAGGATTGAAAGACAAGCAGTCCTTCAAGAATGGAAAACATACAGATGTTAAGACTTACTCAAACAGGGACTAAGCATTTCTCACTGCCTATCAGGACTTGCTGAAACCCCTCCACTCACGTTCTTTAAAAGCACTGCACTTGCCTTAGTGCTAGTATTTAAGTTGCCTGCTCTGGAAACACAGGTATCAGAAGAAATGTTAAGACATTAAGTCTTTCCAAGCCTCATCTACATTACCTCTGCAACTTCAACAGGAATCCTTAACAATGCATTTCATTTTTGGGAGGTTAATAAGGCCTCTGGTGGAAATCAATAACTGGTATTAGCCCTCGCATTAGAAATCCAGACAGAACTTAGAATGTTTTGTCATACTGCAAGTACACAGAGCAGTCTGATCTACACAGACCAAGACAAATTAACAGCACCATGCAAAAGGAATATGGACTTGTTCACAATGAATTACCACACTGAATTCTTCCACAGCACTTTTACACCTACCTCCAGTAGATGCCTACTTAGGTATGTCAAAGAAAAAGGGACCAAGTGTAATAGAAAGTACATTAGCTTGACAATACCATGAAGTAAAAAGCCTCATTTTTATTCTGCTACCAGGGGTTAGTAGGTAGGCAGACCCACGGAGCAATAGTGCTTTGGTACTACACTAAGTACTTACAAATTCTGATTCAGAGTTCCAACCTTCACAAGTTCAAAAGCATAATCCAACTAGAGTCTCAGCTATGGGATTCTGGCAAAGAGTAACTGAAATAACTAACAGATAAACAAATAATATCACTCCTATTAGTGAGCATGCTTTTGCCAGCTCCACAGCACAAAACCAGTCAAGACCTATGCACCAGATAATAAAAGCAATCACGGAACAAAATTACTCCAAAGAGGAAGGGGTTGTTCTAGGCCCTATCTCCCTGAAAAAGCTTTGCTACAATTACCCTACCCTGTTAGATGTTCTCTGGAGAGTGTCATTCCCCTTCCCCCTCACTTTTTTTTTTTTAAAGTAAGAAATTCTATTCCCCAGAATCCAGGCACAAGTCACAAGGGAATAGTGACTAGTCACAAAGGAATTTTAAAAACTATTGTGATAACTAACTCATTTGGTCTGGCTAACTGAAGCCAACAGCAAAAATAATCCATGCATAAAGTTTAAGTACACAGGATCACGGAATGCTTCAAGACCTCCAAAGTACTTTGAGGAGTAACTTTAGTCTTTAAAGATAAGTTAACTTCACACAGCGAGACTGCTGACAGAAGCGGGAATATCATAACCACTTCATTAACTTATGAGAAAGTTATTTGTAGCTTGTTTAGAAGGCATCTAAATCCAGATTTTAGTATGAGCAATTTTCAAACCACACTAGAGATACTGGGGTATGTCATCTTACCTCTAACAGCAGATCTAATATCGTCTAGATGTAATTTCTCATTATATAAAAAAGTGACTCTGTACTACATTAAGTCTTTAAAGTTCCAGAAAGGAATCAAAATTTTATACTCCAAATAGCATGCAAAGTAACCTTACTCATCTAGCTTGTTACTGCACTGTTTTCTGAAGCTGATACCTTGCCGTATTTTTCTTTAACACAGCACAATAACTCCTAGACCAAGTCTTTAACAAATACATATATGCACACCCTGCTTGACAATTTGGGCCATTCATTCCACTTTCAGTTTGGTATTGCTGGTTTGATTTTACTTGTGGATCAGCACAGAACAACAGAGATCCAGGCCATCCAACTCAGTTCTAAGCCACCAGCTAGCAGAAGACATCATGATTTAGAACATGTGGCAAATTAAAATCAAAAGCAAACACACCAAGACAAAAGACCACGGACTGACTTCTCTGAAGTGAAGAGACTGATCACGAAACCATGCAAGAATTAAGAAATTACTTAAATCAATGCTTCCCCCACACACTTTAAAAAAAAAAAAGTAAAAACTCAATCCAGCACATATTCCTTATCAAAAGCTTAAATTCAAAGTTCAGTAAGTTAATGAACTTCCAGCGTAATTCTGTAGTTCTTGCATCCGTTAAGAGTGGGAGAATTTTCAATGCTTCTCAACCAGCAATTCCCATTTTATAATCCTCTAACACCAATCATTGTCAACTTACTTGAAAACCTGCCACATGCTGCAGCAATCATAAGTTTTTTTAAAGACAGGAAAAATAGTATACTTTTGGTTGAAAAGACTTAAGTTTAATATCTACTCCTTGCTTTACTATAGATCAGACATTGAATATCCAAGAGCAACTTCCAGGAAGTTTAATAAGAAAGTGACAAGACAACCACCTTTAGTGTTATCAAGTCAAAAGTCAAGCTCATGGAAGCAAGACACTTTAGAACAGCCAGCCCTGCATCCTGAAGTCCCTATAAGGTATCTTCAACAGTTGAAAAACACAACTGCCATTAAGTAACCTGAGGACATTGTATTTTTATGCATGCTTTTATTTCCTGCAGTTCTGTCCTGTCTTGTTCCCATGTACAAAGCTAACAGATCAGTATTACAAAAGGGACTGATCTGCAGGTATATGAAAAGAGTAAGCTGAAGAACTGTACGAGTTTTAAACAGAAATACCTTAAGCCCCTTAGTGTGCTTCCACTGTCAATACCTATTGAAATCATGAAGATGCTCAACTCTTCATGAACACAAAGATCACAGGATCACAGGATTTCTAGGTT
>KL274889.1:0-14073 GCA_000699545.1 Podiceps cristatus
TTGGTGTTGTCCGCAGACTTGCTGAGGGTGCAATGTGGGATTCAGTGGTGTACTTTTGTATTAACATACCAACAAACAAGAGTGACAAAGTCTGTCAGTTAATTCTTGATCAGAAAGACTGGTGTTTGCTGATAAAGGGTAGTTAAACTTACAAGCTTTTGTAGTGGTGATAAAAGCTAAAATATAACAGTACAGAAGGAGGAATTTTGTTCTCAGATTCTTGTAATATGGCTAGCTGCCAAACTCCTTGCAAAAGTGGTGCTGGCAAGGTGTGTTGTCTTTTGCAAGCGAAGCCCAGGTCTGAGCTGGCAAATGCCCGATTCACGTACAGACTTTGCTTTGAACAAAAAGCAGCTATAAGAAATTGCTTGTTGTAATCTAATCTCAGCTGAAAGGCTGCTCTGAGTCAAATTTGACTACTTCCCATAGCCAGATTTTGAAAATGTCTTTTAATTCATTGTCTTTAAATATTTCTATAATAACTTTCCTCTTTGCCTTTGAAAAAATCTTTTATCTCATGAGTCGAAAAATATAACTGGCAATATAAAAATAGAAAAGCTTATGATGTTTTTATTAATACAAGTTTACTCAATAACTTTGAAGGCTGCTCTTCCAGTCTGGGAAGGAAATATGATGCCAGTACAGCTGCATCTCCTTTTTCTCTGTTGATGTTTTTTCTTCCTCTATACCTGCATTTCTTTTTATGTTCTCTTGCTCTGTTGCACTCCTCCACTCTGCCCATGGTGGCAGCCTCAGTGACTTCTTTTGCTGATTTCTCTCTTCTTATACCAGATGCTACCCAGAAACACCCCTCTTTCTCATGTTCTATGTGATGATTTAAAAAACTCTACTAGCAAATGGAAATTCCTCCTTAAAAATAGATGAGGGGAAAAAAGACATTTTTTTTGACTGGCCTCTAAAGCATTGTGAGCTCAAATTGTGGTTTTGGCTAAGCAAGCCACCTCGCTCTCCCAAACACCTTTGTTTTTGCCAGTATTCCGGGCACACAGGCTGGCTTCACCTGCAAAAACAGGGAGACAGCCTTGCAAAGCAGACGTGCTGCATGAGTTGCCACTGGCTCCACGGCTGTAACTTGAACTGTTCACTGTTTCAAGGGAGTCTGAAGAATTTTGGCACCTAGTCCCTTCTAAATCCCCGAAGTACTGACAGCGTAACATCTTTGGCAATTAGGCTTAACCATTGTGGCGGTTCATATTCGTAGAGGATGGAACAAGTTTCCAATGTCCTCGAAGCATTTAACTCTTACCCACCTAAGTGGGAAGTTGGGACAATCTCTACTCTGGGCCCTCCACAAGTGGACCCCAGCCGAGTGCGGCGGCGTTCCAGGCAACCACTCTCCTTTTCAGAGCTGAGCATTGCTGTGATGTGGCGTGCTGTGAGCAGAGGTTGCGGCAGCCCTGGGCCTTGGTTTGTGATTCTGTGTGGTGCCGCTCAGAATCCTTTCTCTCTTCAGGATCAGGGCCCTGGCTGCAGCTGGTCAGGAGTGCCATGGGAAGTCAGTTCATTAGATAAGATGTGTGAGATTTTCATGTTGCGTGAAGGTTGGCAAGGCAACTTCTGGTAAAGATTAAAAGAGGGAGAGGGAGAGAGACAGAGACAAGAGGAAGATGTTGAGCAGGTTATTAGTGGTCTTGAGCCCAGTATATATGTGGGGAAGTCCAAACAGTGAGTTGGAAACAAATCTTAGACAATGCTGAAACCTTGCTCCTCTCTAGTGCAGTGCTGGTGGGGATATGAGAATGTCCAGCAGGAGTGGGCCATGTCCACCTAAACAGGTGCCTGCCCATTGAGAACCAGCAAAGTGTCAGGTAGCCTAGAAGCTCGTTCACCTTGGTGGGGAGTTGGCCCATCTGTCAGCTCTGAGATCTGGAATAGTGGACAAAAGCGGTGGGAAAACACCTATTCCCTCTCCCAGCAACCTTTGCTAAACACAGGTCCTGTTCCCTCAGGGACTGGGGCCTATTTGTTGCAAGATGGAAAGGGAGGTCTGTGACCTGATGTTTGGGAGCGGGGAGGGGACAGAGGACTTATGGTTCAGCCATCTTCCTGATGAATTTAAAAAAAAAAAAAAAAAAAAAAAAAAAAAGTTCAAGAAAGGACTGTTGTTACAACCCAGGGAGGAAAGTATTCTAACAAAGCAAGCCTTGAGCCGGGAAATGCTCACGCATTCTGGGGTTGCAGGTCACCCAACATATGTAGAATGAAACATTTGATCCTGCTCACAGGATCTGGACTGAGAAACTGGAGGGGCTGGAAAAATTAGAAACAGGTTCTAAAGATACAAATTCAAAGGAAGAGTCCAGAGAAAAGAAACCTCTTCCCATTCACCACCGTTCCAGACACATAGAGCTGCATGGACACTGTCCTGGGACAGGAGCGGGCACTGAGGGTGTGCAGGACACGGGCAAGGCACTGCACGACAGGCAGCAACCCCCCCGTTTAGGCCTACTGCGGCTGCCCGTCGCTGCCTGCTGTGCTCCAGAGTTAATTTAACCGTATTTGGATCTGGGTGTCCTAAAGTACAATTAGCCTCGTTTCTCTGGGGCTTTCATTTTGAAAGGGGGAAGGAGAGGGGCAGAAAAGGAGGAACTTTACCTCAAAGGATCTTTCATGCTAAGGCTGAATATTTTAACAAAATTTAACTTTCCGGCCTGTTTTGTGGGAGCCAGTGAATGAATCGCAATTAGCTCTGCCGCAGGCTAAGGGGGTTCAGCGGCTGAGTCATGACAGACCAAAGGGAGTGATCCATCAGGAGCAAAATCAATGCTGGTCAGCCTTGAGTGCTACAGCAGAGGAGCACCATTAACCAGCTGCCAAGGACCATTCACTCTCTATGATGCTCTTCCATTTTGCTACATTAGTTATGGTTTCCAACAATGACCTCTCTTGACTCAAGGGATTTTTTTTAACAGAAATTTCTCTATTTAAATTTCATGCATTGCGAGTCTACTCAGATTCTGTCAGAGGTTAGTTCTACATTTGACTGACTTGCTTTAAACAAAAATAGTCCTGGAAAATTAACCCCTTCTTTGCTAAGACTCTGTCTTATGAGTAAATGGTAGCTAATGCTAGGAAAGGAATGAAGCTTTTCATGGGAGTCATGCCAGGAGAAAGCAGTCCTCACTTTTCAGGGCTTACACAGGTAGTGCAAAAAAGTAGCAGGGGCTGTAAATAAAAGGGCTAATCAATTGTTGGGAAAACCAAGGGTGTCTTAACCCACACCATGTTTAATTTGCTTAAACAAACAATCTTCCCACACAGTACTCAAGACTGGTGGAGGATCTGGAGGAGAGGCATTTATCAAACAAGGGACTGGAACAGTTCAGAAATGTATTAAAAATGAAGTAGTAATTGGTGTCAGTGGATCCACTGTAGATGCACATGAATGTGCTTCCATGCTTATTTCTGGTATATGTTTCCCTGTTCCTGGAGTCAGAGATTTCTGTAGTGTGTTGGCTTTTGTGGAGCCCAATTAATGGTGCTCATGAACTTCAATAAACTGCAGTTTTAGTCTACCAAAGAATCTTGCACATGTTTCTGCTATCCCACGGATACAAGGACAAGAGTTCTGATTTCCTTATCTTTTACTTCAATAACTTGGAAAGAAGTGATCTCATATTAATATCTGTCATTTTTTGATCACTTGAGGACACAAAAAAAAGGCCAAAAATCAATGGTGATGCTCACAATCCATTCCTCTTTTGGTTCAACGAGCAATTTGGTTTTGTTTGCTCCTACATTTGACAGACACTGAAATTACTGTCTCACTATTTATAGGGCAAATGAAGAGCTTAATACTGTTTGGGTCTGTTGAAATATCTACAGTACAAAAGAAAATTGGGTTTTCAAGAGCTTCCCATGGAAATCTCTCTTAAGTAGTTTATACATCTCTCATAATTGCACATTTTCCTTTGGTTTTACATGTGAACAGGAAACAGGTCCTTGTTTCTTGTGTCTCTGCTTCCTGTAAATGCCAGAGCCATTGTGTCATCCTGACTGAAAAAAAGATGCTGTAATATTAATTTGATTGGGGTTTTTTTTAAATAGAAATTATATTTAAAAAGGAAACAAAACCATTTTAAGTTCATACAATTGTTTTTTTCCCAGAATGCCCAAGCCTTTCTGCTGCAGTCCAATTAATTTCCACCATGGATGTCACAAGAAGGCTGAAACATGGAAAGCATCTCAAGGCCTTTACTGCCCTGCTGTCACATTCCAAATACTCACTGAGCACACCGCCAGGCTCTGCATCCTCTTTCTCTGCCCTGGTTTTTGGCTGCTTGTCTGCAAGATCAGCTCTGATGTGGTGCAGGTGACTTTGGACCTACCTCATTGCTATGGACTTGTTTGATGCTCCTGGAACTCTTGGCTGGCCCTCGTTACCGGCACCCAGCCTGCTCTGCCCTTCTTGCTTGGGCACAACAGAACTGCGCCAGGTTGGGGAGGGCACTGCCCTGCTGTTTTGTTGATGCCAGCGCCTCCCGGCTCATCTTTGCCAATCAGCCCACTGACACATGGTAAGATTGTGTAATTATACTCAAATAGACCAATATTTTCTCAAGAAACTCTCTGATATTTTCTAAATTTTGCTCTGTGCATTAAAACCGTACCTACTGCATGCAAAGGTAGCCAGCTGCAGACTGCACTGCTTCTTACTGTCTTCTGTCTACAAAGTTGGCTCATGTGGCCACAAAGCCAAATGTGCAGGCTGCTGTCTTTAGGGAGCACAGTGAATCCCACCTGACTTACAGCTGGCTCCAAACTCCATTGAAATAATTAGGGATGTCTTGTGGATTGTCTGTGAGCAGTCCTACAGACCACAGTTACTGCAGTAACTTAGGTACTGTATTGTGCTCTTGAGGAGCAAGTAAGATAATTAAGCTTTGCTTTAGCCCTTCACATTACTGACCAGCAAAAATATCCACACCAAGGTAAGTGATGTTCAGTTAGGCTCTGTCTGAATAGCTTTTCAAAGTCAGTGTTCTACTGTTGTCATCTGAACAAATAATTAAAGTCCTCTTTCTGTAATTGCTAATCTGAAATACTCAGCCAAAACCTTCTCCTATCAACTTCAGCAAGGGGATAGATGGTCTTCAAAGGTGTTTCAACTTTTTATAGCAAGGTCGGTTTGGTTTTGCTTTTGGGTAGTGGATGGGAAGGAAGGGTGGTTGTTGGTTTGTTTCATTTTACAATAGTCAGATCTTTGCATGAGGTAAACTTGCAGCTACTAACAGGAAAGTCAAAGACTTTGTTGGAGCAGGAAATAGTCCTTTTAGTTCCATGTGCAAAGGCAGCTATTAATGTGGCTGCTGAATTGGATTATTCAGAAGTAAAGGCTAATCCTCCCCTTGACATTTACGGAGTTGGTTGATTACTCCTCTTCTGAACCATCGCTGTAGAGCATTGCAGGTTTTTATAAATTCTTTCCTGGAAATGATTAATATTAAGAGGTTTTCCCGATTCCTAATTTAAGCTCTGCACATTAATAATTGAAAGCTTACAAGGTAAAGCAAAAAAAAAAAAAAAAAAAAAAGATCAAACCTGGCAGAGCACACTGGGAGAAAAAAATATCACTAAGACAAACATTTTACCTGCAGTGGCCAGAATTCTTTTGACCATCATAAAACCACTTCCTGACATTAGCTGGAGGCTACTATGGCAGGAGGGCGAGCTGGAGGCCAGTGCAGGAGCTGGTATTCAATGCAAATGTGCTGACATTGTTACAATACTTACACTACACATAGAGGTGGAACTGAACAAGGGGACCCACCATGTATTCCCCACTCAAGAAAAAACTTTCCATTTCTTCTATGACTTACACAATTCATTTGAATTTATTTTTTACATGTTTTGGAAGTACTCTGTCCCTGTGAGAAGAGTACCTATGAAAGGGAAATAGTTACTAGTACAAGTACTTAAATGCATGTCTATCTACCTATCTATCTATATGTTTTATGTTAGAATAACAATAGTAGCTAACAGACCCGTGAGAGGTCAGAGTCCTACTATATGTAGATTCTAGATTGAGTAGGAGTTAGTCACTGTACCACAGAGTTGACAACTCTATGAAGACAGACTAAAGAATCATTTCTGTCCCTATTTTTCAAGAAATTGATGCAAAGCAAACATAAGGACTCAGATTTCTGTATGGTACAGATCTTTATAGGCCTTGAAAAGGGATCAAATTTCCAAATTAGTTTTTTCCTTTTGAAAATCTTGGCATAGGTGTTTTCTTTAAATCCTGGCCCATATGTAATGTCAGCGAGGCTCTCTGTAGGAAAACAAGCAAGCAAACTCCCATCCCAGAGCTTACACCTCTAAAATCTCTCCAGTGGTGCTGCTGCAACCCAGAAACACGCATCTATGGTGGACCTTCTGGGCTCTCTGCTACTGCCATCAATCCCCTCTAATCCCATCTATAAGCTTATCAGACCTCATCTTAAAACGAAATAGGTTCAAGCAAAGCTGTTACCATTTTTTCCTCTTTACGTTATCTCAGAGGAGGTAGTTAAAGGAAAATCTAGTGTCAAGCTTGAATTTATCTGTGGTTTATTCATACTTACATATACTTCATCAGTGTTGTCCTTTAGCATAGCTAGCTCTTCTCCTTCCCTTATGTTTACCCTCCTTCTTTCCCAGCTTGTTGAATTTACTGGCAGCAAGTTCAGTCTTGGCTTTGCACGGTTACACTTGTGTACTCTTTTATCAGCTAACCTCTCCACAGCCCATGTTATTCTAAGAGCCCTTCTCCACATCTGTTGCAGATTGAATAAGTCTTTCCCCAGATGGGCTGATCAGGCCCACAAATGGTGTTTCAGATAACTATCTTATCTAGGCACTCCCTTCAGAAGTGGGAGATCAAAGTTCAGTTTCCTTCTCTGAGAGAGTGAATCTGACTGGTTATTTCACATAAACTAGAGACCAAACCATAAGGTATTCTGACCTGGTTATATTTTCAATAAGTTGTAAATACTATTTCATTTACTAGGAGAAATGAAATGTTAAAAGGGAGCAGCACTATCCAAGAGTACTGCTGAGTGTCTTAAGCATTAGGCTAGAAAGTCATTCCCTTTCCTTTCCTGTGTCAGTAGTATCATAACGGAGGAGAGCCTCACCTCTCCTCCCTGAAAGACACAAATCATGAGGCCATCTGGAGAGCTTCCTGGTAGATGTGTCCTCCTTTTCCCTCAAGCAGAGGCAGGAACTGTCTGCTAACCCCAGCTCACCCTATTCCAAGGAAGAGACAGATGCCTCATCAAAGTAAACAGCTTTTTCTAGGTTTAATGGCATCAAAAATAACTGAAAATTGAAAGCTTCAGATCAGTCTGGACTGCTTTTGTTCAGCTTCAGTTAAGCCAGATGCACTGGGAAAAAGCAGAATGACCAGTGCTGCTCCCCTAGGAGTTTGCCCCCTAACAGCCATGGGCAAGAGTGACACTTTGCTCATTTGCAGGCTGCTTGATTCCATAAAGTCCAGATAAATGGGAGTAAGCAAAGATGAAACACAGCTTCAACATGCATACACAGTGGAGCAGTGCAGCCATTTGTTAGGAGGGCTTGCAGCCTCTTAAACACAAATGGCTGGAGTCAGCTCATGCAGTTCATATTCTCTTATTACACAGCCTTATTGCAGCAGCCACAACTCATTATTGTCACACAAATTGATTCCATGATCACCAACTAGAGATATTGTTCACTTTGATCAGTGAGAAGGCCAGAAGATTTTGCAACGATATTCCTTTTTTTTTTTTTTTTTTAAGGTTTTGTAAGTAATACATTCCCCTACAAAGTTAGCACCAGTGAAGTAATAGCACAAGGTCAGAGTTAAACTTGTTATATGAAAATTACACTTGGTAATGATCTGAACTTTAAAAAATATCTGCTTCCCATTTCAGAAATGAGATAGCTCAATTCCTTCCTACGTTTCATTTGTTTTAAGGCAGAGAATGGAAATGGTATCAATTTTTATGCCAGCATATTAAAACATGTTTTTATTAACAAGTAATTGCATTGAGTCTTGGAAAGCATTAGCAGCAGCTGCAGAAAATACTTCTGGAAAGCTGAAAAATGTATTTCAGATTCCTTTGAATAAAAATGTAAAACTGCTCCAGCAGCGTATTTCCCTTCCCTGGGCATAAGATGGGAGAATTTTATATAGGTTGTAAAGCTGAGAGCTATTTTAAATCTCATTTTGAACTCAAGTAATCTGTGAAGTGAATGCTCATGTAGTTGAAAGGACACCCTGTACTCTTTTTTTTTTTGAGACAAAACAAGTACAAAATACCTGAAAGTTTAACAAATTCAAGTGAAATTCAGAGGGAAGTCTGCATTTGAGCCATACATGGAATTGTTTTATTTCCAGTTTTGAACTAGCAAGGATCAGCAGGGAAGGGGAGAGGTTGATCTTCCCGCTGGTAGTTTTTCCAGGACAGTCTCCTATGCGGATGTGGTTATAGGTATGTAAAGGTGCCAGTGGATTAGAAAAAAAGTCATCGGTACATGAGACTTAAATATGATATGGTTAAATGAAGTGATAATCTAGCTTGTCCAAAAAACAATTGAGAATTGACTTTATTACACTGCATAAACACAGTGAAATGAGGGAGAATACCACGTGCTGATGAACTCTTTGGTCTTGCAAAGGAGGACAAAGCAAAAATAATAGTTGAAAGCTAAAGTCAGGGGAAGAAAAACAAACTAGAAATATTTTTTTTGAGTGAGGGACAATCTCCTGAGGGATGTGGTGGATTCTGCATTGAGTCTTGGTAGCCTTGTGAAAGACAAAAGGTCCTGAGGTCAGAACAGGGTGAGTGTGCAAGTGTAATAGCCTGAAAATAAGCAGGATACTGACTGGACATGAGACAGTCACTCTTGGTCTTAAACATTTGAAGACTTACATCTTAAGTTTAATCAAGCACATAGCTGCCATTCCTGCAACTATGATTTCAATAAGCTGTTGTGGCAAATTAAAATGTTATTAAAATGCAGTGACAGGATTATGGCTGTAAGCAGCTGGAGGTCAGTTCTTTGGAGGAGGTGTTAAAAATAACGGCTGGGATTTCCAGGAAGCCTGTTTGGATCATGTGGCAGAATATCAAGCAGTATTGAGAGGACTATCCTGGGGAGAGGGGTCTCCCCAGATTGCCTTGGGGAGCCAAAAAAAGTGGGCAAGTGGGCACATCAGCAGAACCAATTCTGAACAGTGTCATCTAAGGAATAGACTGGTCTTTGTGTCCTTCCCATTTACTGGTGCAACACATGTTCCTCAGCCACCAAATGCTGGCAGGAAATTTTTTGAAGGATACAAAGTAAGGAAGGTGGAAGGAAAAAAGATGTCACTTAAAACAGACAGATGGAAAATTTCATATATTGAAAAAAGATGTGTGTTTTGTAGAAAAGAGGCTTTTAAGTATGTTTGTTATTTTTAGCCAATAATGAAGATAAGGAACAGCCTCTGATGGGAGGGAGGGACGCAGGACCACGACAGGCAGTTATTAAGGCCAGTTCAGTTGGCAGCTGTAAAAGTAAATAGTAGTGCTGCTCTTAGTTAACAAGCAGCAAACGGGGGGTGGGGGGAGGATTGAAAAACTTTCAGATCATTAAACAAATGGAAAGTTCACTCAACATCAAAGCGTGGTTTGGTGTTTAATTTGTACTTTTTTAAAAAAAAGGAGGGGGGGGAAATAGCTGGGACTAAATATTTCTGCAGGTCTTGTGCAGTCTCCATCAGACCTGCCTGTGAGCAAGACTGGTGCTATTGAGAGGAAGGTTTTGTTTAACTCCTCATTTGTGCGGGTAGGTCTGCAGTGACATCTGTCTCCTCAGACATCATTTCTCCACCCAGGTTCCACATTTTCTGTAAAATCCCATCATTCCTGGAGCTGGAGACATTAATCTATTGCTCAGGCAAAGGGCTGCAGCCACTGGATTACCCCAAAGTGGGCCTCAGTCATGCATTATGCTGCCATATCCAGCCTATTTCCATTAGAAGGCAACGTGAGGACTGCCGTCACTCACATTGCCTAATTAGTATATTACTGGAAACGGGATGATGTTGGTTGATTTTTAAAGTTTTCATTTATTTTCTAAGGTTGAACAAAATTGCAACTCACATAGGGCTTCCATGTGATTCGAATGTCACCTTTACCGCTAAGCTTAGGCTCACGTGGGTACAAACTGCGTGCTTGTCTCTGCTGAGGGATCAGTTTGAGTCCATAATCTTCACATTTACCCATTTTAAGTGTGAACAGAAATTCTGTAACATTGTCTTTATTGCAATCTAAAATAGAAGAAAGCTCATTATTTACATACAGCATCAGACTTCCCCGTGATGTCACACAGGTGTCTTCATTCTCTTTCACTCACACTAAAATCTGCCTGAGACCCCACCCCCTAGTTCAACCCAGAGACTAACAAGGAGAGAAAACAGTAAAGATGTTGTATAACAGAAAGACTGCTGAAAAAAAGCTTGTTGTAACAATGCTCAAGTACTTCAGGAAAAAGCAATTTTTTTTTTTTTTTTTTTTTAATAGCTTCTTGTAATGCAAATGTTCTGTAGCAAAGGCTGTGGAACCTTGTGTTATTAATCACCCTGAGCATCCAAAGTTTCTTTTTTAAGACTTGGGTCTTTTAGCTATTTGACAAAACCCATAAATATGTGATTTAAAAGGGGGGCAGAGGGAGAGGGGGAAAGGACAGGAAATCACTTGTATACAACAAAGGGAAAAAGCCCTACAATTTAAACAGAAAAAGAAAGGTAAAGCCGTTTGATTTCCCCTCGCTGATCACATCTGTACAAAAAGATGGCCATCTGATTACTTAGTGCTTTGAGATGGCTAGATCAGCCTGTGACGGGGTTTTTTATTATTATCTTTTTTTCTCTTCTCTCTCCTGCATCTTGCCCATAACAGATGAGGAAAATCATTCAAATAGAAATCCTAGCACTAGCAATAATCGAAGAACTATTTTGTTCTTATTTCATAATCAAGTAAAAAAAAAAAAATCATTGTTCTTTTTTCCCCTGTTCTCTGCTCATAATGTAATGCATTATGGGCACCTCTTATGTTCTTGTTCATTTTGGGGTAGGTCGTGATTTAGGTGATTGATTGCAGGGGGGAGCAGGAGTTCCCCCTTCTGCGCTCAGTGGATGCACATGGAGAAGGACAGGAGTCTCACAGCTGGTTTAAGCCAGAAGCAACATTTTATCTTCCCCCTTTTATTTCCCCCAGCAGCAGAGAATCGCTGTGGGAATATCACAAGGCTGCTCTGCTGGGCTTGGCTGGGTTGTTGCCATCCAGCCTACCAAGGCCACTCTGCTTTGTCCTGACTCCTGTTCCTCAGCTGACTCTTTTTTGCCTGTCTTCTGTCCCACTTCTCTCACCCAAAATCACACTGCTTAGTGACATGTAATTGGAATGTCATACCTCATTTAGGTTTTCTTTACAAAATAATCTAAGGTTTTTATGACTTGGTAAGAAACAGAAGCTAAATAGGAGAATGGACTCTAGGTGTCTGCTCATGTCATTAGCATACAGGTATTCTGCCCTCCCCAAATACTGGTATTAGGAAGAACCTCAGGGCAGTTTGATTCAAGTGAGCACCTAAAATACTTAACTATTTGAAAACTTAATCTTCCCTGCTTTGTTTCCATCACAGCTAATTTTCCAAACTCACATCTACTCTAGTGCATGTGTTCCAAAGGTTCTTGCTGCTTCCCACCGCGCTTGGGTGCAACAGATGTACCTTTCCCTTTGCCAGGTCCCAGCATGTCTGTGCTATCAAGTCTCCAGCTTTTCCCGGCGCTGCCGTCCCCTCTGCCAGCAGCGTGTTGCTGCCCTGCCTGGCTGCCCCTGCTCAGTGGGCCAGAGCCAGGTTTGTCCCAAAACACTCCTGCTCTGAAGTGGGGCTGTGAGTTCAGCTGCTTTCCCTATTACCTATTTTATAACAGATAAATCTATGAATAAATTGCACTGCATTTTTCCCAAGGTGGGCAGCTGCTCTCTGGGGGCACCTGGGCAGTGGAAACAAGTGCGGCACAGGCCGGGAGGGAGCATCCCCCAGCTGCACCCTGCTCCTCGGCTCTGGGGGCACGGGCTTGGCCCAGCCTCTGGTCGGACAGTCACAGGGTCTCACAGTGAGTGTAGGGGACTGGGTCAGGCTGGAACTTTTGCAGAAGAGAAAGGAGATGGATGTGGGTCCAGGTAATCAGTGTGAGAGCTGTGGGAGAGGCCAAGACATGTGTGTTGCACCTGTGGGAATGCTGGGGAGGGGACCAGGAGGAAGTGGTGGAAGTAGGGCATAAACTGCGGAGGAAGGAGGGGACCAGGCATGGCCAAGGAGGGGAGGGGGATGTGCAGAGCAGAAGGCATCTTCTGTGGCTGCTTGGTCTCCTCTGCCTCTTCCTGCAGGGAGTGCGAGCACCCGCCCTGCAGCCATGGTGAGCTATGCTCCTGCACTCCCTGCATGGAGCAGAGCAGTTCATATTGCTTTGGCATGCAGGTATTTGCCCTGGGCTTGCTCATTACTATTTTTTCTATTCTGTTATCGGTTGTGGCTACAAGCCAAAAGGAGCACCGTTGCCTCTGAGCAAGGCCCAGAATTAATAGATGCAAGAACAGCAGGTCTAGGAGATTCTGCTGAAATAATTATGCCCCAACATTTTCTACAGGATAGATTTGAGGAAGATGGTGGCGGCTGCTGTGGTTTGCAAAAAGTTAAAAAGCTATTTGTGCAAATTCTTGGTGCTAAATTTAGTCTGTTAGGGCTGGGTTTGAGGCCACTCCTTCCCAATCCCATTTCTAGTTCAGTACTGTGTTTATTATCTTTCAGCTACTGCATAGCAGTTGGCCCTGGGGACTGAAAAGAGTAATCATTGTGTTTTGATCTTCAGCTCTTTTTCAGAGCTAATAAATAAGTTAGCTGCTGGTTTATATAACAGTTTGGCAGCCCACACCATTCAAAGGTGTATTTCATTGGCACAGGTAATTAGTAAATATTACCCCAGCACTATAATTTGCTGTTTGTTTTCCCTCTGAAGCAAATAGATATAAATTGTTTAAAAGGGCAAACCTGTGAACACGAGAAAAACATCCAGGCACCCAAACACCAGCTTCTAGGTATTAAGGAGATATTATTGACATCAATAATCAAAGGAGATTATTGTCATTTTTAAACTATGCACCTGCTTGTGATTACAGTGCTCTCTCAGAAAGGCAGCTGATGGCCAGCATGCCCAGCCTGCAGACTCTGGGGTGGGCTGGGAATTGCCCACTGCTGCACTGAGATTGTTTATCTTGGAGGTCTCCGGACAGGTTTATCTCTCAGTGCCTCGTTATCGCTGCTGGTATTTTCAAGACAGCCTGTATGCCTTGAGCCGAAATTGAAGCCTGTCTGCCTGCACATTGCAGTAGGTACAGCTGGATGGGAATTGTTCGGTGAAACAGCTTTTTAACTAGAAAGTGCCCGTTTGTCAAGACTGAAATTGTTTTGTAGGGTTGCATGCTTTTCAGGGAATTTCTAGGAGGCTATGTAGCTTGTGACAGACTCGTGCTGGTCCCCACATGCCAGCTTGGCCCTTGGCCCCAGGACCTAGTGCCCCTTGAGGCTGTAGCACACCTGACTCCAAAGCAAGACTGCCCTGGCTCCCCCATCTGAACTTGTAGAGTCGCACCACAACGAGTGAGCAGGGTGCTGCACTGGGAGAAGCAGACGGACAGAGGCCAAACCCCTGAAGTCCCAAGCCCAGCCTTGGGTTGTCTAACCTCCGTTGAGCATTGGACTCCCTATTTTGCTGGGCTTGTCTCATATCCAGAAAACGGGTCATGTCCAGAAAACATCCATAACATACCTCATATCCAGAAAACATCCAGAAAACAGGTCTCAGATAAGTCTAGGGATGTGCTTTCATTATCAAAATTGAAAAAATTGGTTTGTATGTGAAATTTATTGGGTTTTCTCTGCTGTGGGAGACATCAAATCTTCTGGTTTGTTCTGAAAGAGAATAATTTTTCTACTTGTAAAGCAGTTTTGAACTTCGCATTGAACAGACATTCC